>CAUYSK010044432.1:0-24377 GCA_963575035.1 Avahi laniger | reverse complement strand
AATCTACCCTCACAAATATTATGTTTCAGGATAATTTTGAATCTGACCCCATTACCAAATGCAACTCCTTTGTTCTCACAAACAAAACAAAACAAAATAGAGTACTTACACAGCATCTTGGTGACTGATTTTCTGGGGGGTCTTTGAATATTTGCAGTCACTTCATTGGCCTCAAGGGATTTGTCTTTCTTCAGCTGGAAAGGGAGTGGAAAGAGATGGTAAGAAAGGAAAGCATTTTTTCCCTTCCTTAACGATCTGAGAGGCATAAATCTGACACTCATTTTGAAGACAACTGGGACTTAGAGAAATATAAGAATATGTCAAATGTTTAACAGTAAGTTGGAGGTAGAATTGAATCTAACCAATTGGATAGAAGATTGTGGCCAAGTTGCAGTGCAACCATTTTTCATATGCAATTCTGTAGAACCCTAGGTATGTAGCACGATAATAGGTGTTCCATGAAAAATATAAGATTTTGAAGTAAAAAAAGAAAAACATTTGAATTGACTTTTTGATTCATTCATTTATTCTTGTAGTAAAATTAGGCATCTGTTAAAGTGAAATCTGTCTGCTACATGGCAGGTAGACAGTACAAAACAAAAGCAGGTATTATTCCTACTTCATGAAAGTTCAGTCTTCATTGTGAATCTTCTCAGGACCTTTAATATGCTAACAGATATTATGAATCTTCACAGAGGATAGTGTATCATCCTTCTTCCTAACCATTCCCCACATTTTACACTCACATCTCCTACCTGCATCCCAGCCAAAAGGGGAATCGTGTTTTCCAGCCCTTTTCAGTGGATTACCTTGTGCTATCTTGACAAGTACGATCTGGGAAATGCTGTTTTACTAATATTATTAATACCAATAAAAGTGCATGTGTTTCTGAGTTTAGACGTTAAAATACATTCCTCCTAGTTGGAAGATGTTTTGGTCCTTGATGTAATATCTGAAAATTTGAAATATCAACACTACCTGCACATGCAATTTTTCTTGTTCAGCTCAAGTCCCTCCTACTCCTGGAAGACTTTGGTGGCCACTTCAGCCCATTGCCCTCTCCTTCCTCTGAACTCCCAAAGCACTAAAGATCTACATCATTCATCGAGTTGTGAATTTTTTTCTTTTTAATTTATATATTTTTTAGTTTGTGGGGATGTTCAGCCAGGTAAAGGAAGCTTTAAGGGCTCATGATAAACTACCATCAAATATCTAGACAGTGTAGTATAGTACATAGTTAGTATATATTTGTGCATTGGTTCTCTAACATTTATTCCCCTCTTCTCTTACCAATAACACTGTGATGTTCCCTTTGGGAATCTATTCTTTCCCTATTCGTAGTTATGGATTTGGATAAGAATGACCCCCAGGTCCAGCTCTAGTCATGGTCTCTAAATAACTTAGCCAAGTAGTGTGTCTTATCCTCCAGTCACAGTGATTGGATAATTGGGGCCAACGAGATTTCAGATATTTGCTTGTCCTTCTGAGAATGGAAGTTTTACTTCTTTCTTTATTGGGACTGACAGAGGGAGCCCTTCTTCTCTGTATAGGAGGTTTGGCATTACAAAAGCTTTTTTTTTTTTTTTTCCTATCATGAGGAAGGTGCTTGAAGTCACCAATGGACAGCTATGTGGAGTTTGAGGTTGAAATGAACACTGTAGAAAGAGGAGCTAAGAAACAGAAATAAAGCTGGGTCCTTGAGGGTATAGTGTGTTTCCTGGATTAATCTTCATCAAGAGCCAGCTCTACTTCCAAACATATCAGGTCTATGCTCCCCTTTGTGTTTTGCCAGATTGAGTTGGGGTTCCCTCGTTGCTAATACAAAAGGTCCTGAATGATTGATGGAGGCCATCAAGTGGAAGAAAAATTTAACTTATTTTATATAGTCTCAGGAGTAGGTTAGAATCAATATATTGAGTTATAAGAAGATAGATTCCAACTTGAGGTGAGGAAAAATTGATGGGATTATGTGCAACAATGGAACAGACTGCTCTCAGCAACAGTAAGCTTCCTGGACTAGATGGTGTTTTGAGGAAGTATTTTAGAGTAGGTATTTAAAATTAAATAAGACTTGAAAGAGTGGATCATTAAGAGTTGCCTCTAAAGTTCAACAAACCCAGATCCTGTCTCCCAAACAAACATATATGCTCCTTGAAATCAGGTAGCTATCAGGACCACATGGGCCCTGACGTATTCACTTGGGTGATTAATCAACCTGGCCATTTGTCTCCTGGATATAATTGGTGCTCTGTACATGTCTTCAAAAAGTGAGGAATTAAGGGTCTTGTGAGATTTGATCCTTCAGAGTCACCTAGAAATAGTGGAGTAATTGTGCAATAATTTAAGACTAGGTGGGAGAAAACTGAAGATGATAAGATGTTATTAACACAATGGTAAAACAAAATCATGCATGTAGAGTGCTTATCTCAGTGTCTGGCACATAATACTCAGCAAATTCTATATTATTGCTATTATTGTGATTCTGATTATTGTCCTGAGTCTACTCAAAAGATATAAAGATAACTGATTAAAAAAATAAAGTGATTTATTTATATCTCTGGGCCCAATCATGTGGATTACTGAGTCTCTTCTAGAAATTCTCTTTCTCATGGTACCACTCACTCACAAAGAGTGCCTGTGCTGATACAAAGAAACAGGCAAAGGCACAGAAAAGAAAAGCATGTCCAAGTTTAGAGCAATGCATCAAACCACAAACTTTACTAACTCATCTCAGATTAAATCTATTAAAGGCTCTAATTATTTCATGCCATTTTAAAAAGGTTATAATTATTACAAGGTACAGTTATGTTATTATTTTATTTCAGCCCATAACTAAGAACGCTAAAAAAATATTGAAATCTATTAGTCACTAGTCACTTTTTTGGTTGGGTGGAACAATTCTCTCTGGGAATTTCTCCACACTAAGTAACAGATTTTTTTAAAAGTAAACATCGAACAAATAGTTCACGCAATTCTTTTATGGACAGGCTTTCCGTACAAGCATAGTTTGCACTGAAAAGAAAATCATGTTGATTAATTGTTGTTTACTTTTCAGCTTTCTTAGGTTATAAAAAACAATTAGCTAACTCTTCCTAACTAGAGGAAGAGTGAAAAATTGAATATTTATGCATGTTGTACATTGTTCTGACAGAATTTGAAGTGCTTGACATAAAATAGAATTGAAACGAGCTGTCCAGTCAATATTAAATGCTGCTTTAATACTGAATATTTCCATTTCCCTTCACATGTTTAGCAAAGTAGATAGTCAACCATTAATTATTCCTACTTACCCCCTTATTTATTTATTTATTTAAGACAGGGTCTCAAGCAATCCTTCTGCCTCAGCCTCTGGAGTAGCTGGGACTATAGATGTGCTCTACCACATCCAGCTAATTTTTCTATTTTTTTTTTTTTTATAGAGATGGCGTCTCACTATGTTCCTCAGGCTAGTCTCGAACTCTCGGGTCCAAATGATCCTTCTGCTTCGGCCTCCCAAAGTTCTAGGATTATAAGTGTGAGCCACTACACTTGGCCTAGACTTTTATTTTAAAATTCAGGTTACAAGAAGAGGAATGATAAATTATGGTTATTATATAGGAAGTTCAGAAGCCGTCCTACCCTACCCCACCCCATTTAGCTATGTAAGATCAAAACAAGGGGAAGTTCATGGGGTTGATTGTCATTCAGGTTGATATATTATTTGATTAGTTGTTTATACTGATTGAAATCACTCCACCAGCTGTTCATTTATATAGTTTGTGGAGATTTAGTTACAGAATACCAAGATTATAATAATTGATTTTGTGTACATATCTCTACAATCTTAACACAATCTATTTACTCCAAAAACAGAAAGAAGAAAAGGAAGGAAGGAAGAAAGGAAGGAAGAGAGAGGGAGTGAGGGAGGTAGGGGAAAAAAATCAGTGCAAGCCTGTGTTGGCATGGTTGAATTCTGCTATAATTCATACATGCATCCTCATCCACTCAAGCGTTAGAACCACATTCAGGGGATACAAGGACTAGGTCAGAACTTCCTCCCAAAAGGGGAAGAACTTGCCCTGGCATTATCTGTTTTCCATCCCATAATGTTCAAATCCTGGAGAGCAGCTCAGTGGAGACCGTGTCCTGGAATGATGCAGCATGACTGAATGTTTAGCTTTGAACATGCACATGGCTTCCTCCTTCCCTGGTCCTGTGATTTCATCAGTCTTGGGTTTGCTGCCTTCTGAAGGCAGTGGGTTCCAGAGTCTAGACCTTCCAAGAGAGTCAATTACTTAACAATCAGTAGGATTGCTTGGGTCTCTTTAAATCTCTTTGATCAAGAAGTCCCTTAGACATAATATCTAGAATAATATCTAGATAATATCTAGTTTATTATCTAGAATAACTAATATCTAGTTATTCTAGATAATATCTAGAATAATATCTAGATAATATCTAGTTTTTTATTTTAAAGTTAGAGGAGCTGAAGCTCAGCAATGAGGGGAGTAATTTAGCCTTATTCATTCACTGAGTTTACAGTCTACTCAGGGAGAAAGAAATTAATTAAGGAGTCTACAAGTATAGAATTATAAATTATAAGGAAGGAAAATTGCTGGGACACATGAACACCCACAACAGGGACCAGATATATCTAGGGAATCCAGGAGAGTTTCTCCAAGGAAGTGTGACTGAAGCATGACAAAGGATAAATGAGAGAAAGGCAAAAGGGATTGCGGTGGTGGGCAGTGGGAACATTTAGGCAAAAGGTATAGCATGTGTAAAGAGTATAAGGTCACTGCCACAGAATAGGGCCTACTTTTCCTGACTTTCAGTATAGATGTTTAAAAATTCTTCTAGGGGTGACTTTTTAAGTGCATAGTTCCTCTCTTGGTGTCCTCTGGTACGCTGGGTAACACCTCATCCTTCCTGAGAACAAGCTGTCATAAGTCACATTACACAGACAGAGCAAACCAGGATGGTTTCTAAGCTGCTGTCTGAGCTGTCATGTAGCTCCTGATCCAAGGCAGCTGTGGATTCATGACAATAAAGCAAAATGCAACTTAATGTAATAGGCTAGAGGGGAGAATATGTGTCTCCTACTCAAAAGTAAATATCTCCCAAAATGACCCAAGGTAAGTGATTGTTTGGCATTGGAGATGGTATTGATAAGTCTGGGGTGGGGATTTCCCAGTGGACTTTATTTGGACTTGTGTAGAAAATTTTTCTCCACAGTGAGATGCACAGGGCATTCTTAAGACATGGCTGTGAGCTGATCTGGGGTGACATATGTGTCTGGGAATACAGGGGCCAGCTCTCCAGGGGGAGACTGACACAGCTTGCCACCTGATTAGATTTACTCTTGTGCCTAAACATCTGTGACACAGAATTTGTTCTTCCTACTTGGCCCTTAACATTGACCTTAGGGACAATAGGTGTTCGAGAGGACCACCTGTGGGGCACTCCTTTCTGACAATCACCTTTCTCAGAGAGGGACTGAGATGGGAGTGTATTAGTCGTCACATGCTACATGCTGTCAGAGCCGTCTCAAAGCATACGATGTGTTTTGTTCTCCTTTCATTTATAACTTACATTGTTCCATCTCACAGAATTTTTTTTTCTTTTTTTTAAGGAATCATAGACTGTTAGAACTAGAAGAAACCTTAGATGTGATCTGATGTGACCTTTTCATTTTATAACGGAAAACTACTTCCAAGAGAAGTATGTGGTTTTCCTAAGGGAATATTATGTGTCAGCTGTGGACCTGGGAGTCTAAGTGGTCTGGTAACTGTTTACTACACAAGCTATCTCCTTAAATGGGTATAAAACTGTCACAGTCAAGAACTTTTACCACCATGAATTTGGGTGCAGAATATACCAGTAAAGGAATTATATAGACTTTCTTTTGCCCTTATCAAAAGTAGTTTTTCTCAGCTAAATTAGATCCCCCCAGACAAATCAGTGTACCACCATGAGCACAGGAAAAGACCCTCTGATTACAAGATATGTTGCAAAATAAGTGATACTTTTCTCTTAATCCCAGAGCTCTCTTATTCACACTTTCTTTTAATCTAGCTCATGTGATCTGTTCACCTCCCCATCCCTTAATATCCACCTGCTCAATAGGAGTCCAAGGTGATCTCACTAGCTCATATTTTTAAAAAAATTTTAACGTGATATTTCAACCAAAGGGTCAAGCAACCAGAAGGAAGTCTTGGACTATAACATAGGCAGGTGTTGTATTCAAACTAAGTTGGTGCAGAGGAAAATTTCAATGCAGGCAATGGGTGGGGCAGAAAAGAGAGCAGGATGTGTCTCTCAGATGTGGCCACCTACCCCCAGATCACCTGATGTGCTTATCTAGAAGGAGCCTCCACATCAGACCTACTGAATTAGATTTTCCTAAGGATGGGGCATGCGTCTTGCTAGCCATAAGTATTGTAGGTGATTCTTAGAAACACTTAGATATGAGAACTATAAGAACAGAGGGAAAAATAATGGAAGATGAGATAAAGGAAATGATAAATAGTTGTGGTTATTATTTGTCTAATTTGAGGGAGGTCCTATAAATTCTCAGTTTCCCATCTGAGCTCATTCTGCTTTTCTCTATGCCCCCTTCCAATTCTGAATTTCTCCAGTTCTAAGTTTTTCTCTGAACCTTGAGTCAGTGTAAAAAGAAAGGATGCTGCCTCAGGCCAGCCAGCTTGGATACTCACTCTGAGCCCCATCAGGAGGTAGAGGGCACTGATGACAGTCATGGGTAGGATGTAGAAGAGGAAGGAGGTGACTTGGATGATGAAATTATAGATCCACATGGGCTTGATGACCGTACAGGTGGCAGAGCCCGGGACCAAGGACCCATTGGGGAAGTAGTGGAGCTTGATGCCATGGATGCTGGTGTTGGGCAGAGAGAAGAGGACGGAGAAGGCCCAGACTATGCCGAGGATCCGCAGGGCCCGCCGCCGGGTGCTCTCCAGCTTGGCACGGAACGGGTGGAGGACGGCCACGTAGCGCTCCACGCTGACCGTGGTGACGCTGAGGATGGAGGCGAAGCACACGGTCTCAAAGAGGGCTGTCTTGAAGTAGCAGCCCACAGGCCCAAACAGGAAGGGGTAGTTGCGCCACATTTCATAGACTTCCAGGGGCATTCCGAGGAGCAGGACCAGGAGGTCAGAGACAGCCAAGCTGAAGAGGTAGTAGTTGGTGGGTGTCTTCATAGCCTGGTGCCGCAGAATCACCAGGCACACCAGGAGATTGCCAGTGACGCCCACCACAAAAATCAGGGTGTACACGACAGACATAGGGAGGAAGAGGTGACTGCGCTGAGGTCCGCAGAGGAAGGCCAGATAGTCCTCGGTGCTGTTCAGGTATTTCTTGAACGGATCTTCCAGCTCCTGCTGGTGGATCCAGGAAGCATTCTCAAGTTTTCCCATCACTGACATTAAAATCCAAGACCTGAGCCTCCCCTGGTGTGAGGCTCTGTCTCAAGCTGAGCCAGAAAGGAAAGAGAAAGCAGTCAGGAAAGCACAGGCTCAGAGAAGAGGGCTGGGAGAGAGTGTGTTTCAGCTCCAAGCCTGGGCTGCTCAGACGCTGATCCCTTTCGAAGAGACCCCAGACACAAGCCCCTCCCCTCGACGGGCCGTGGGCCAATGAGTGCCTGTCAGGCTGCACAGGAAGAGAGAACAGCATGGAAGTGCTGGCATTGTGTCAGGGAGCAGGGGAGGAGGCAGAGACCTTTCTCTGAATTGGAAGGAGCTGGGAAGGCAGAGCTGACACAGACCGTGTGCCTCTCTAACTTAAATAAGGGGTGGGCACTGAGAGCAATGCATGCTGCAAAGTTGTGGGAATCTGGGTGGAAATAAATATTAAAGTTGCAGAATCGTGGGTAGAAGAGTACAAATCTCCATTGATCCTTGTCACCTACACAGCATGACAGAAACGGGAGATCAATAGAATTCTCAAGTTGTCTTGTTCCATTGGAAATTCAAGGCTCTCTGGGGAAAGCATGATCAGTGTGACTTTTTGGTTTTGATTGCATCAATGATAAAATCTAAAGCCTGAAAGGGCACTTGTCCACCAGCTATCCCTGCTAGGCACTTCAGTCTCTTTCGACAGTGCTTTGCTGTAACAAAAGGCAAGTGGGTTTCAAAATCAAGCACACTCATAGAAATTTAGGAAAGTTGGGAGAGTTACTCAAGCTCTTAGAGGCTCCTTTCCTTATTTGCATCATTAATTCTATTGTGATCAACAAATACTTTTTGAAGATTCACTATGTGCCAGGCAATGTTTTAGGCTTTGTAGAAACATCAGTGAAAAAGCAAGACAAAGTTTCTGCCCTCACGGAGCTTTCCCCACAGTAGGGAATTCTGAAAATGTACAAACTAATAATTTAATATGATTTCAGGCAACAATTGATGAATAATTATCTATCAAGGGTGATCAAAGAAGCCTTATTTCAGGAAATGTCACTTGAACAAACATCCGAATGATGACATTATTATGAAAGAGCTAAAGGGAGCGAGTGTGTTCTCAGCAAAAGTAATAGCAAGTACAAAGGTCCTGAGGCAGAAACAAACTTGCTATGTTTTAAAAACAACGAGAAGATCAGTATAATTGGAACTTAATGAGTGGTCAGGAGAGTATGAATGATTAGATTGAAGGGGCTGGTGGGAATAGGTTCACGTAAACTCTTATAGGATATGATAAAGAGTTTGGATCTAATTGAAACTGCAGGGAGAAATCTTTGAGGGTTGTGAGCAGAAGAATTAAGGTGGGCAAAATTTTAACAAGAGGTAGGTAAGAGGCTAGTGAGAGTTACTAGTGGCTTGAATTACCATGATAGCAGTGGAGTTGAGATATTTCTTTAGATTTAGGAATATTTTTGCAAAGGATGGTACTTTTTATAGTCATTGAGATGACTAAATTAGATTACATATAATGAAACAACTTCAGAGGTACTCATTAAACATTCATTTTTATTCCCCTTTTATTGGTTAAATCAGATGATGAAATTAAAGATTAAAGAGATAAAGTGACTTGTCCAAGAATAATCTGTCCGTCAAAATGGGATAAATTTATGCTATCGTAATAAATGATTGCCGTATCTCAGTGGTTTAAAACAATAGAGATTTGTTTTACTCATACTCCAAATGTATCGTGTACATTGATATCATGTACACTGGAAGGGCTGTCCCTTGTTCTGCCCACTCAAACCCAGGCTGATCAAGTGGGCACTATCTAGAACTTTGCTGATCATTGTGGTAGAGGGAAACGAGAGCTCTAGAAGGTCTCAAGAAGGTCATTATAGGCTCTAGCCCAAAAGTAAAGTAACACATGACACTTTTGCTCACAGCTCATTGACCAAGACTGGTCAGATGCATCCACTCAACTACAGCAGGGGCAGGGAGTGCTGTCCTAGCATGTGCGTGTAAGATGGAGAACTAGGCAAAATTGGTGAACAGCGTCAATGATGTCTACAGACATACAAAAGTTATTACAGAGCCAGAATCGGAGCCCTCTCATTAATGATAAGCTTTGACATTGAAATCACTACTTACAAACTTTAATATATATTTCTGATAAAATAGGAAAAAAGATATAAGATAAGATAAGATAAGGGGGTAAGATATATCATTGAGATGTAAGAGTCTTTAAAATGGTAAGTGGGAAGAGTAGCAGATTGTAAACTTGGGAACAAGGAAGGTACTTCTTAACACGTAGGGCAACAAATGAACAAGTCCAAGCCATGTCCACATTGTAGGTCTAATCATATGCAGTAGGTCTAATCAGATAGAATGACATCTAATACAGGATGCAGTAAGAGGCTCAATGCAGAGAGATGCTATAGGTGGGATAAAGACATGGCCTCTAGTGTAGGTTTGGGGTTCAAATCCTGGTTTTGCCTCCTACTAGCCATGGGACCATAAGGAACGTATTTAATCTCTGTCAGTCTCAGCTACTCTGTCAGCAAAATGAGTGAAACAGCAGTATTGCCATATAGGATTGCTAGGAGGGTTAATTAGTTCCTGGTAGAATGTTCAAGATAATATAGTATTTTAAATTAGACATGTGACAGGATCATACTAATGAGAATTTAATATTGAGAATGTCTTTGTTTTTATTGAGGTCAAAAGACTATTATAAGATTTAAAAACTGGGAGATATGCTTGGACCTGTTAGTGTGAAAAGTGCTTCTAAGTTTTAATTAATGTTCAGTGCAGTAGAATAAGCCGGAGTAGCTGCTAAGAAAGTATGTGAACATATAGGCCCCGGATCACCAAGGTCTGGCTCTGCGCTTTCAAGCTATGTGAAGATAGTGACAATGGTGACGGCTCACTGTCCTGTAGGCCGTGTGTGATGCAAGTGAAGATACTTTGCCCCAAGAAGCCTCAGAGGAGTGAAGTAGGGTATGAGGGTCACTTTCAAATACAAGGACTAATGTGTGGAAACCTCATGGAGTGACAATAGGCACTCAATTCCACTGGGATTTCCTGGTGAGTGAACAGAGAATCTCTCAGATTTTTTCACCTGAAAGTGAAAGACTTTTTCACTCATTTCACAAGAAATGAGTATTTACCCACCAATTTTTGTCCCCTATTGTTTGAGGGTTGTTCCTGGGGGCAATAACAATTCCCCTAGATCTCTGGACTGTTCACGCTCATGGGTTACACAGGCTTCCATGTTTCAGAGAAGGTTATGGACTAGGAAAATAGAAATGCAACATAAACTTATGGTGAAACCCTATCAGCGTAGGTAAATATGAGCTTGCACAGGGCTACCCTTTGTAGCTGTGGCTAAAATCAAGTGGGCCAAGGAGGTGTGATGTGCAGGTACCAGTAGCATCTGCTAAAATCTATAAAATGAAGAACAATAACACTAGCTAGTATCTATTGAGCACTTATTCTTTCCAGGCACTCTTGTAAACATTGTACACATATTAGCACATGCAGTCTTTACCATAATATTTAATACTACGAGGCGGGCTCTTTGTTTATCCCTGCCATTACAAGTACACACACAGAATACAGGAATTGTTGACACTCACAAGTGTATCAGTCATGTGGGTTAGATTATATTTCAATAACAAAAATTCCCAAATTTGAGTGGATTAAAATGAAGCTTTATTTCTTGCTCGTTTTACGTGTCCATTGAGGGTTGCCTAGCAGTCTCTGTTCTACATCGTTCTCACATTGGAATGTGGGCTCCAACTGGTATTTTCACAGTTCCCAAAGCAGGATTCCCAAAGGGCACCCTGGCTCTTAAATTTTTTGCCTGGCAGTGACTGACATCACTTTCATCCACATTTTAGGGCTAAATCAAGTTACATAGCCACTCCTAGTCTCAAAGAAGATAAGAAGAACCATCTGACCATGTGCCTAAGAGGAGAAGGCCAAAAATATTTGGTAAATAGAATTAACGACTATGTACTGTACCTCTCTGGACAGCAATATTTAGCTTATATTATTTCTTGTAGGCAAAATATTCTTTTCCCATTGGAGATAACTGAACGTTCGTATCCAGTCATAGCTTCCAGTTGAAAATCCAGGATCTCTGGGTGGTACAAAGTAGTCTCTACACAAAGAACAGAATAATATTCTCTCCCTCAGAGACCTATAAACTGAGACGACAAGTTATTAGCTCCCCACATGGATACTTCCAGCTTCGAATAACAGTTTTCTCTTTTCTCACCAACTGGCCCCTAGACAAATGCCATATATTTTACAGTTTTTGTTATAGCAACGCTCCACTTTCATATTCAGCACTGAGTTAGAAAATTGGGCTAGATTATGCTGAGGTAACAACCTAAAACTCTCACTCTCAGTAAACTCAAAGGCTTTTTTCTTTCTTTCTTTTCTTTTTTTGATGTATCACTTGTGGCTGGGAAGGGAAATTTTTGTACTACACTATCATCATACAGGATATTATGAAAAATTCCACCGCCTGAAACACGGTACTAAAACTGCTGGGAAAATGTAACCATGGAGGTGTTGGATTCTCAGTTTCATTTTTCTGATTTCCTCTCCTTTAGCATCTAGTACTGTTCTAGGCAATGAGGATTCACTTAGTTAATGGAGCAAAGACAATAAAGAGGCATTGTAGCAACGAGACTAGCTATACCGCAACCATATTTGTCAAAGGAATAATTAGGGAAATAATTACTATCTTATAAAATGATATTTATTTTATAGATACTAACAATTGGAACAAATTTCCCTAAGAAGTGTGTTAGTAAAAACAGAACTTTAGTTCAGAGGCATAACATTCCTGGTTCTCAACTCTGGCATTCTAGGAGTTTAGGAAATATTCATGTAACGTTGGGTAACATCAGTGAAAAGTATAGTGTCTAAAACAAGGAAGGAAGTTCTACTATGCACTAGTGGGACCAGAACAAGAGTATTAGCTCCAGTTTGAACAGATACAGATTAGTGACATTGAGCCTCTTTTCATATACTTTTTGGCCATTTGTATGTCTTCTTTAGAGAAATGTCTATTCAAGTCCTTTGCCCATTTTTCTGTTGGGTTTCCTCATCACTGAATTGAGAGGATTGTTATGATGGCTCAGGCCCCTTTTATAGTCCATAATATTGATGGCATTTGGCTAATCATGATAAATCTGCCCTTGATGATCAATCTTCATGCTTTGTTTATGAAGCCCAGTGGGTCTGTGCTCTGGCAGATTTACAGAGGAGAAAGGAAAAGAGCCCTTGGTTTAAATTAATTTTTACAGACTCATCTCTGAATTCACAGTTTCCCAGAAAGTACATGGGAACTTCTACAGCAAGAGATATCACAAATCTGGGATGAGAATCATGGGTGGCTTTTGATTTCTTTCCGAACTCTTTGATAAAAATAAAGCCAGTTTCAGCTCTAATCTCAATGACTTTTATTGATTGCAAACAGAGAATTATGAAGGGTGCTTAAAACGCTAACAGATGGAGGCTTTGGTAATTATTTCTTTATGAAAGTGGATACCTGAGCTGCATCCAGATATACAGTTTTCTCTGAGGATTGGATATGACTCAGTAAAGCAAGGACCTGACTATGTGATATGATTTAAAAGGAGATAAAATCCCCTATTGTCTGAATTTCTTTCCCTCGTACTGCTTAAAATCTTACCATTTCTTTAAGCATCTCATCTCTCTGAGGGAAAATCATCATTACCATCAGTGGTAGCAGCAGCAGCAATGCCGATTTCCATGATGGAATATTCCATGTGCCAAGCACTGAGCTTCAAGATTTTGAATTCTCTAATCCTTACAACAACTCAAAGAGGAGGTATTTTATTACTTGTGCTTTACATATGAGAAAAGCCAGTATTTGGAAAGGTTACATGCTTCACAAACTCACATAGGTAATTATCATTAATGCCAGGGTCTGTACTAGACCTGACTCTCTGCTTTCTGAGTGCCGGGCCATTGCACTGAATTTTGTCTCAGAATTACCATGTAAAAAAAGCTATATTATTTTCATATAAATTACTGAGTCATGTATTTCAGTGGTATGACTGGAACTACCTTTAAACAAAGTGTTCCCTACTCACCCAAGGGTCAGTCCATAGTTGACATTGTACTGAAACCTAGGATTCACATTTTAAGGGATTTCTTGATTTAAATTTAAAAATAAAATTTTATGCACTCAACTTAATAGAATTTGTCAAAGTACTTTTACACAGATGCATACTCAGATCGTTCTGGTGTAAATCAGTCCACTGAATGAAATAAGAGGCCATTTGGCATATTAGCATTATTTATACAATAAGGTTACCTGTAGATAACATCATTCAGTGTGTCAGGCACTCTGGGTGGTATTTTGAACAAAAATAGTTAGGGGACTTTTGTGGCCCACTTAGACAGACTAATCAACTAATCACATAATAAGGAAAAATTATAGCAACGTTACACAAAAGAGGTACTTTATTGGGAGTGCTAGAAGATGTAATCTAGAGCTGAGATCTTGGAGATAAGTAGAAACTAACAACCTGAAGTATTGGGCGTGTGAGTTGGAAGAAGAGCATTCCAAGCAAAACTAAGAGCGTGTGCAAATGTCCTGGGAGGGAAGGAGCCTGGTGCCTTGAAGAGGACGTGTGGGACACTGAGCCTGGGGAGCACACTGTGAGATTGGGACCATGCAAGGACTTGTAGTCCATGCCACAGGGGCCACACCTGATGGGATTGTCACAAATCAGCAATGAACATATTTTGAATATTTGACCTGGAGTCTCGACATAAGAATATAGGTCAGTATATTAATATTGCATTGATAAAGGCATATAATGCATTTGTCTCTCCTAGGGAAACCTTTCTGATAAGACCACGGTGCAAGCACTTGTTCTTTCCCCTTTACCCTTTAGAGGCTCTGCCCTGGTTTATGCCAAGCTCATTATACAGCAGTTGTCTTCATTAACATTTCATTCCTTAGTGATGGGAAAATGTTGCCATGGTGATGCTGGAATGTAGGCCTGAATACAGACCAACATTAACTTTTCCCAAATTAGGGGTGGTGGAGCAGTAACGAGTCAGCATCAGGAGTCATAAATCCTTCTCCTACCTTCTCATGTATATACTTCTTCATTGGAGGGATATTGGAGTTAATGGAGATGAGCCCTTAATGGCAAATGGGATGGATACAGGTCTTCACATAGCTATTTCATTTTATTGTAATTAGCCTGTTTTTTATGAACATATTCATACAGATTCCCAGATTAGCATATGCATAAGTCAGTTCCTTGAGGAGCTGACAAGCTTGTTTGCTCTTTTCTGTTGCACAGTCATAGGCTGTACTGCAAGTATCACAAATCTACACTGCTGGTACCAGGTAGAACTGGAAAGTACGTGGATGGCTTCTTTTAAACCCTTTACCATCTCTAGAAAAACTCAGATTTGTGAACTATTGAGAGTAATCTGAGTGTTTGTATGCAGATCATGAGCTACAGATGCCCTTCTCATGATGGGAGTGTGTCCTGATAAACCCATTGTAAGTTGAAAGTATTGTAAGTCAAAAATGCACTTAATAGATACTCCTCAACTTATGATGGAGTTGTGATTTCTACCAAATGCATATCACTTTTGCACTATCACAATGTCAAAAGATTGTAAGTCAAACCATCATAAATTGGGAACCATCTGTATTAGAGCAGAAGAACCCTTAGAAATAATCTAAGCTGACTTTTTGCCTTGGAGATTAGGAAACAAGGCCCAGTGATGGGGACAGCCCCTTTAAGGGACCCGACAACCAAGAGGCAGGTTTGTTGAGTTGAAATGAGAAGGCATTTTTCCTTCTAAATCTCTTTGTTTGATAAGCTCTTCCACTAAATTTTCCTCCTTTAATCAAAGGCTTTCAGAGAACCAGTCTTTTCTTCTCCAATGGAAAGGAAATTGATGGAGCTGAAGATATATCTGGTAACCCTTCCCCGCATCAAACGTTAAACTCATTTTAGTCATTTAAAGCCACTGACCTGAGCCTCCTCAGGAAGCCTGGCTCACTCTAGAAGGTATTATTGATGGATTTGAAGCCTTGAGGAGATGAACAGTATCAGTGCTAAGAACTGGCTTCTCAGCATGTATCCCAGTGAAGCTGACAGAAGGACCTCTTACCATATTACCTTTGTTTCTTAATCTTTCAAACTCATTAGTATGAGTCATCATTTGATATATTTCTGTCTTTCCCTTCTAGAGCTCAAGTGCTATTTATAATGGTTCTTGGTATTAATAACTTGATATCAGAGTGTTATTGTGACACTGCATTAGTTATAATTAAACTAAGCCATTTGGGTCTCCTGCAAACAATGGTGAATTTTGGCGGAAATGTGTATCTATTTTCTTAATAGAAAGAATGGTTTGGGTCTTTGTGTTGCTTTTTTACCCATCGTCAAGGCTGAAGATATTAAGAGCTTTCTGCTTGGGAAGAAACTTAGCAAGAATTTTAATTCATTGAGATTTGGGGTAGAACAAGAGTCTTAGAAAAAAATGCTGATTCCCTATTGATGGAGAAATCATTTTAACCTCTCTCAGCCTCATTTTTCTGTTGTCTAGATCCGGCTCAGAATTGCGTATCTTGCCGGGATTGTTGTATGGAAAAGAAGGGATAATGCAAGAGAACTGGGTAAGGGGCTCTTACCTTTTTCAGTCTCCGCTGAGCATCATGTGTATATTGGAGCAGTCTGAAGAAAGATCCAGGATGCCTCCTCCTTGCCCTTGGGTACAGTTCAGCTCTGATTGTTTCTTCAAAGAGACTTTATATCTGTCAGCTCATTTGACATTTCCACTGATGATGTCAGGTGAACATAGAAGAGATGCTTTATTCAAAATCACTATGCACGGAATTGGGATGTCTGAGTTTTAGTCCTAGCTGGGTTTCGATCTAGCCCATCTAATTTTGAAAAAGTGATCTTTGTAAAACACAAAAAGAATTATGTCATTCCCCAACGTAAAATCCTTCATTAGCTTCTCTTTGCCTTTAGAATAAATTCTAACGTCTTCAACATGTTCTGTAAGGTGCCCACCATCTGGCGCCTGCCCAGTTCTCCTACCTCATTATTCTCCGTTCTTGGCTCATTTCACCAACAGAGGACTTCATTCAGTTTCTCTGACATGCTTCGCTTTCCTGCCTCAGGGTCTTCATATGCAGCTCCTTCAGCCTATAATGTTCTCTGCCCTGGGGCCTTGTAAAACTGCCTAGTTCTCATATTTCCATTTTCAGCTTAAATGTCTTTTACTTGGAGACTTTCCCTGAACCCCTTACCTAAAAGCAAATGTACTGTATTATTTTCTATCATGGAGATTGGTTTGTTATCTTCACACCAATCTCAATTTGTAATTTTGTGATAAATATTTATTTTCTTCTATTGTATTTCCTTGATTTATCTTATTGATATGTCTATCTTTTTGGAATGTAAACTTCATGGAAGTAGAGACTGTATTTTATTTATGGTTGTATCTCCAGCACCCAGCAGAATGACTGGCACCTGGTAAGCACTCAATAAAATTTGCTAAATAAACAAATGAACTCTTTCTAGAGATTTAGTTCATCATAGATAAAAATGTGCTAGAGCAGTACCTACCTTACTCTCTTAACTTCAAATAGAAAAGACTCTTCTCTCCATTTTTTTTACATTTTTTCTCTGCTGCTTGAGCTGTCTGTTCAACTTGGTATGCAGAATTTACTGAACTAAAATTTAGGGTGATAAGAACACTTGCTAGCTTGGAAGTCAGGAGATCTGAGTTCTAGACTTATATATACTTCTAGCTCACAATGCAATCCTGGATAAGTTAGATGCCTATTTTTGGACCTCAGTTTTCTTTATTTTTATAAAAAGAGATTGGAAATCATAAGCCATAAAGATCTTTTCCACTTGGAATATTATTGTTTGTTTACCATCTATCAGTTAACCTGGGCAGCCTCATAGGGTGGCTACTTTTAAAATAGCAATGGTCATCTGGATTCATGTTTGGGCACATT
Organism: Avahi laniger; assembly: GCA_963575035.1. Lineage (NCBI taxonomy): Eukaryota > Metazoa > Chordata > Mammalia > Primates > Indriidae > Avahi > Avahi laniger. The sequence goes on along the minus strand of CAUYSK010044432.1, from coordinate 6,941 downwards.
CATTAAAAACAGAAATCCCCTTAGTTAGTTTATACTATAAAGTTTACAACCCCCTGAGGAGAAACCGAGCCTCGAAATATCTTTCCAATGAACAAAATATTCTATGCCCTTGCTGTGTGTTGGGTGCTTTCTGGGGTAGACTGGGAACCATGAGTACTGGTGAAAGCAGAAGGGGGCAGCACTATGTACTCGTGTTGTTCTCCATCTGCTGTATTTTGTGGGTCTGCCAGAACTTTCCCAGCATGGCTTCTCCAGATTCTCCATTTTATTCCAGATTACACGTAGCTCTGGCAGGAAGGTCTGCATTTAGAGCCAGTGGTAGAGATAGTGGTAACGTTTCACACATACTCAGTTTTTAGTATTTGTTACTCTGCAACCAACAACAAAACAGAGTATGGTCTTGTGACTAAGAGATTAGGCTGTGGAAGCAGAAGCCTGAACTTGAATCTGATGTGACTGGAATAATGACTTAACCGTTCTAAGACGAATTTCCTCATCAATGAAAGAAGTGTAATAATGGTAAAAAAAAAAAAATGTATAAGTGGTTGACAAGATTAAATAAAATAATCAACTAAAATATTTAGCTTATTCCTGATCCAAGGTAACCACTCAATATGGATTATTTGCTGTATTTTCTTCTTCTTCTTCTTCTTTTTTCTTCTTCTTTTTTTTTTTATTTCAGAATATTGCAGGAGTACAAATGTTTTGGTTATGTGGATTGCTTTTGCACTGCCTGAGTCAAAGTTATAAGTGTGCCCATTCATTACTTGAGTAAAAACTGAAGAATTCCAACCCAGACTGAGAGTGAATATATCTGTCCAATATATTCACTTTCTGTGTCATCATCTGTAAAATTGACATTTGGACCGTAATCTTTACGATCCCTTCCTGCTCTGAAATGCTAAAGTGAAAAGACTAAAGAATATGTGGCACTATGAGAGGATATATAATAGACATCTTAGTTTTTCTGAATTACCTAAAAACTCTTGAGCGCTGATTAAAAAATACTATATAAACATAGCTATGATTTCCTCAGTTATATCACAGAAGCTAGAAAGTGATCATACAACACAACTATGAAGTAGGTGAAATTTTGGGGAAATTCAGGCCCATGCAGTCTTTACCTCCCCTGAGATACCTCTTCTGCAAGTCCTAGCTTTTTTCCTGTGTTCTCTATTTCCTTCCCCCTCTTTATCTCTCTAAATTATATGCCTTATCTCTAACTGTACAATGAAAGCTCTTGTTTCCTATTAAATAATTTTTATGCTCTGAGAAGCAGGGAAGAAGCGTGTCTTAACCAAGTTCTGTGATTGGGCCAAGGTTTCAGGGGCCCCGATCTGGCAGATTGGTAGCTACTATTTTCTTTCATATTTGACAGATGAGAGAATGGTAGTACGCCCTTCACACCTGTGATATGGTCAGCTCTTTAATCTTCACACATTTCTGATTCTGGCTTCAGCCATTGACTAATAAAACATCTCATCCTCAAGGATTCATAGAGTTTCTCTTTCAGACTCTAAAATAAATGGCCTTGGAAATTTTAGAACCTCTAACCTTCTCATTTTACTGATGGAGTAACGGAGGCCCTGAGAAATTACATGACTCACTTTATGTCCCCACAGCTAATGAATGACAGAGATTTTTGTAACAATACCTGAAATAGTATTACATAATACATTCCTGGTAGTCTCACTAGTTTTGTTTGTTTTTGTTGTTTTTAATAAGAGCCTGTTATTAAATTCACATTTATCTACAATAAGAAACATGCTGAATTGGTAGTAATTACTTTTTTACTCATGTTAACTGAGAATCAGCTGTTAGTGATATCAGAACAGGACCCAGAAAAATTCCTGGGGCAAAAAAGGAACCAGAAATGGATTGGAGAGTGCAGATTAGAATGGAGAACTAATACAGGATTTGGCAAGATGGGATTTGTTGATAACCTTGAAAACAGTGGCTTTCATGCAGTGGGCGGTGGGAGGGGGGAACCTGCTCACAGTGGGTTAAAAAGTGAACAGAATATGGGGAAGTGAAAAGATACTAATGTCTTATAGAGTTTTTCTCTGAAAGACATGAGGCCAATGGAAAGATTTATTTTTTAAAAAAATTGACTAAAATTATAACATATTTGAGTGCTGTTTGGAATGACTCGATATTTAAGGGGAAATATGATGAGGAGAAAGAAATACTGATCACAGAAGCCAAGTCTTGAATTGGTGACAAGCAGTGCAATCCAGTGCACAAACAGAGGGTTTGGCTTTCTGTAGATGAACACACAGAGCTTGTAAGCAGAGAAGCTTGAGAGGTTATTTTGGTGAAAAGAAGCAATAGTTCTCTTTTGTTTGCTTTAATTTTCTCATTTAACTGAAAAATGAGTGAAGAGCTGGCATTGAGGAGAGGAAGAAAGTGTTAGAGGCTGCAGGAAAGTTGAGAAGGTGTGAACATCCCTCACAGAGAATGGAAGGGTGGAATAGGAAAATGTGGTAAAATTGCTGAATAGTACTAAAGGTCTACTTGAGTCTGACAGTCAAAAATGTAAAAAGAGACAAGTTAGACCTGTAGTGAGTTTCTCTCCACCCTCCTTCTGTTGCTTGAAGGTAGTTGTAAAATAGGTGGAGCATTGAGTTGAGCTCTTGTTGGGGTTTTGCCAAACTAGGCTAAAGGAGAAGGGAGGAGCAAGGAAGTTAGGGATGTACAAAAGGACTGGTTGTAGAGATTGCCCATGGAATCCAAGAAGAATAAGGAAGGAAGTGAGAATGCAAAACAGGGCATGGACAGCAAGAAGTGGTACGGCCAGTGGGATGGGGGTTCTGATGGATTTGGAGAGGAGAGTAAGGGAGATTCTAAAGTTAACAGAGTTACAAAGATAAAAGTAGATGTTTGAAAAAAGATTTTGGGAGCAATGCCATAATTACTAGTAACAAGGTCTAGTATATGGCTGTGGAAGCAGGTGACTGGGTGGGTTAAAGGAAAAACCTGGAGATGCGATTGTCAGGGATCGAATGGTGGCCATGGCACTGGAATGGAAGTGGTAAGGAATGCTGACCTAGTATCGAGTGGAGAAGGCAGAGAGTATGACAGAGGTGAAGAGGTGAGTAGTGGTGAAGAATAAGGTGATGAGTTTGAGATTTGAGTCTTCAGTGAAAGCCAATGGAGAAAGCCAATGAGGGTGGCAGATGACTGCCACAAGGCAGGATAGAGTTTGATGGCACATGCTTCATAAAAGGTCGTATTTTTGAAGTAAGAAGTAATTGACTAGTCACATATGATTGTGATGAGCATGGAGATCACCTAGCCTCACCTTCAGTCTCTGTAGAATGTGGGAGGTAGAAGGAAAAACAACCTTCACTTAAGAGGCCAGCAATGGAAGCAGTTTCCATGGGAAAGAGCCAGGACTCATAATGAACACACAACTGATGGAGAAGCTAAAAAGAAGTTTGAAGATACAGGGGATTTTTCTGGCATAGACTATAAGTTCCAGAGCCCCTGGTGGAAGAGTCGGGTGGAGAGTGCTTAATAATGGCTGTGAAATCACATTGGAGTATGCATAAAACTTATCTGTGTATGGTGGTAATCTAGAGCAGTACTTCTTAAACTTTAATGTATTTGTAAATCCCCTGGGAATCTTGAGAAAATTCATATTTAAAAGATCTTGTTGGGGATGGCGTGGTGCTGAGAGTCTGAATTTCTAACAAGCTTCAAGGTAATGCTGATACTACTGATTCGAGGATCATATTTTAAGGACTGAGGCTTTGCAGGCTTGGCCTTCTTTGAACAGTGTCAAGGTTGGGAGAGGGGATGCTAATGATGTATTTGATCAAGAACATTTGAAGCTCCGAAACTTCCTTCATTTTAGGAATATTTAATAATTGCCACCATTTTTGGAAGATGAATTTTTATTCCTTCATTCCTCATCTTTCCTTCTCTGAATCTAAAGTACATATGCTTAACTATATTTGCTCCTATATGTATATTGTCTTTGTTTTATAGTTGTGCACACATTATTTCAACAGTATCATTTGCTCCTTAGAGCCAGAAACTGTGGGGAATACTGGAACATTATTGGATTGTGAGTCATAAGCCCTAATTTCAATTCCCATTTCTACTATTAACTAGTTATGCAAAGCAGTGGAAAAATAATTTACCTTTCTGATCATTTTTATAAGTGAAGTGGGGATAATCGTGCCTCACTGCCAGTGTTATAAGATTCAAATGAGATACTTTATGAGTCTGGTGGGGCAAAGACTATATATGTAACCTAAACATTTATAACCCTGTAATTTGCTGAAATAAAAAAAATTAAAAAATAAAAAATGTTTTAATGGTCTCAAAAAAATGTCTTGTAAACTGAAAAACAATATCATAACAAGATAGTAATTATTATGGGACTGATATTTCTCTGGTATATACTAGCATGGCATGCTGGCTGGCAAAAGTCTGACTGATCAGTGCTCATGCCATATTGGTAGTTAAATGTTTTTAATATAACCCCCCAAAATTATGTTTCATAAATATTTTGTTACTTATTCTGAGTCTTTATAAAGTTCAGGCAGAAAAATAGGCATGAAATAGCTGTTGAAATAAAGAGTTGGTATTACAAGGTGAGTAGAATATATAAATACCTATCCCAAGGCACACTGAGTGAACAATGAAAGTAATTTCAAGTCTGGAGAATGAGTTCTTTCTAATGTCCTCTTACCAAGAAGTATTTAGCTGTCAGTTCTTTTCCCCCCATAACACAATAAATTTTAAAGTGACCTCACTATAATTTCTTGCATTTGTTTCCTCTTAAGATCATATCTTTCAGTATGGTAAATTGATGCCTCACAATTTTTTCTTTTTACTTAAGATTGCTTTTGCTATACGGGGTGTTCTCTGATTCAATATGAAGCGTAGAATTATTTTTTCTAGATCTTTGAAAACTGGTGTTGGTATTTTAATAGGGATTGCATTGAATCTGTAGATCACTTTGGGTAGTATAGACATTTTAACAATGTTGATTCTGCTGACCCGTGGGCATGGTATGGTTTTCCACCTGTTTATATCCTCTGCTATTTCCTTTCTCAGTGTTTTGTAGTTCTCCTTGTAGAGGTCATTTACCTCCTCAGTTAAATATATTCCTAGGTATTTTATTTTCTTTGTTGCTATTGTGAAGGGTATTGAGTCTTTGATTTGGTTCTCAGTTTGACTGTTGTTGATGTATAGGAATGCTACTGATTTCTGTACATTGATTTTGTAACCTGAGACTTTGCTGCATTTGTTTATCAATTCCAGTAGTCTCACGGAAGAATCTTTTGGGTTTTCTAGATATAAAATCATATCATTGGCAAAGAGCGATAATTTGACCTCTTCTGTCCCCCATTTGAATGCCCTTGATTTCCTTCTCTTGTCTGATTGCTCTGGCTAGGGTTTCCAGGAATATGTTGAATAGAAGTGGTGATAGAGGGCAACCTTGTCTGGTTCCAGTTCCAAGTGGTAATGCTTTTAGTTTTTCCCCATTCAGTATGATGTTGGCTGTGGGTTTGTCATATATGGCTTGTATCATTTGTAGGTCAGGCCTATCTATGCCTATTTTGTTAAGTGTTCTTATCATAAAAGGATGTTGAAGGCTATAATAATTAAAACGGCATGGTACTGGTACAAGAACAGAGACATAGACCAATAGAACATGACTGAGAACCCAAATATAAAACCATCCTCATATAGCCATCTAATATTTGACAAAGCAGACAAAAACATACACTGGGGGAAATAATCCTTATTCAGTAAATGGTGCTGGGAAAACTGGATAGCCACATGTAGAAGATTGAAACAGGATCCGTACCTCTCACCTCTCACAAAATCAACTCATGGTGGATAACAGACTTAAACCTAAGGTGTGAAACTATAAGAATTCTAGAAGAAAATGTTGGGAAAAACTCTTATAGACATTGGCCTAGGCAAAGAATTTATGAACAAGACTCCAAAGGCAATCACAGCAACAAAAAAAATAAACGAACAGGGTCTGATCAAATTAAAAAGCTTCTACACAGCCAAGGAAACTCTCATGAGAGCAAAAAACCTACAGAATGGGAGAAAATATTTGCATGTTACACATTCAGTAAAGGGCTGATAACTAGAATCTATATGGAACTCAGGAAAATCAGCAAGAAAAAGTTAAACAACTGTATCAAAAAGTGGGCAAAGGACATAAACAGAAACTTTTCAAAAGAAGACAGGCTAATGGCCAAAAAACATGAAAAAGTGCTCAATATCTCTAATCATCAGGGAAATGCAAATCAAAACCACAATGAGATATCACCTATCTCTATTGAGAATGGCCTTTATCAAAAAATCCCCAAACAATAAATGTTAGTGTAGATGCAGAAGATAGAAACACTCCTACACTGCTGGTTGAACTGGAAACTAGTACAACCTCTGTAGAAAGTAATATGGAGATATCTTGAAGAGCTACAAGTAGAACTACCATTTGATCCAGCAATCCCATTACTGAGCATCTACCCAAAAGAACAAAAGACATTTTGTAAAAAAGACATCTGCACTAGAATATTTATAGCAGCACAATTCACAATTGCAAAGATGTGGAAGCAACCCAAATACCCATCAATACATGAGTGGTTTAAGAAGATGTGGTATATGTATACTATGGAGTTCTACTCAACCACAAAAACAATGGTGGTACAGCACCTCTTGTATTATCCTAGATAGAGCTGGAACCCATTCTGCTAAGTGAAGTATCCCAAGAATGCACAAACAAGCACCACGTGTACTCACCATCAAATGGTATTAACTGATCAACATTTAAGTGCACATATAGTAACATTCGTCGGGTACCAGGCAGGTGGGAGGGGGAGGAGGGGATGGATATATACTCACCTAATGGGTGCGGTGCTCACTGTCTGGGGGTTGGACATGCTTGAAGCTCTGACTCAGGCGGGGCA
>CAUYSK010044430.1:0-11642 GCA_963575035.1 Avahi laniger | reverse complement strand
GTGACTTTTTGTTTGCCTTCGCCCCGTTTTTTGTGTTTGGTTTGTGTTAGGTTTATGCCACGGCACTTGCCCCACGCAATTTATTTTGAATTTTTCTAAAAAAAAAAAAAAAAAAAAAAAAAAAAGAAATATCTATCATCCAGTATGAAATAATCCAGAAATGCTGTTTTACTCAATGTCCGACAAAAGAGAAAGTGGTAAAAATGTTATAATCATCTTAACATATTCTAAGAAATATTTGACAAATTTCAGTGACCGTTTTTGGCTATACTTATTTTAAAAATTAGTACTAAGTAATGCTTTTTGAATATGATATTAAAATCATTAGCTAATCTTAAAATTAGTGTAGATGTACAAGCATCATTCCCTTTAAAATCAGCATCCAGGTAAGGATGACCCGCTTCTATTTAATATAAGACTTAGGGTGATGCTTGGGATAACTATCCAGGAAGAACAATAAATGCATGGAAAAAAATAACCAAAAATATCACCTTTGTTTTTGCAGTTGGCATAAGCCTCAAATGATGCAAATAAATCAATCTTAAGGTATCCAAAGTAGTAACTCAGGAAAATGATAGGGCAAAGAAAATATACAAAAAATGAACTGTCATCTATTCATGGTGCACAGCTAGAAAATACATCTGAATATAAGACTGTATTTGAAATGCAGTGCTATAATTCATTCTATGCAATTTTGTTACTGCTTTCATTTCCTCCCACTTGAAAAAGTAAAGAAGCTAATTATAATTAGACACATTGTAATTTTGATTAGTAAAACTGTAGGATCCTGACTGACAATAAGGAAATACAAGAAAGCAAGGAGTCCCCAAAGCAAATGCACACACAGAAATGCAATGAAAGAATCTCCAGCACCCATGGGCTAGGCCAGGGATCAGAAAGCTCTTTAGAGGGTCATTTCTACTTGGCCCTGCAATGGAGATTTGGCAACTCTAGAGAGCTGGGAGCCAAAACTGTTAGCTGACCAAGCGGCAGATTAGTGTGCTAAGTACAATGGAGGGCTGTGTGCCTGTAACTTAACAAAGTGGAGTGGTGAAGTCCCTTTCTTCTCAGTCTAACCAGCCTACCGTGAAACATGACTGAGAAGAGATAAACTGGAAAAAAAATAAAAAGCTGCCAGGAACATGTTAATGGCAGAAAAAGCTACCACTGCCAGGACAACAGGAAGCCTTCGACTGAGGCCCCCTGGGTGCCTCAGCAGCACAGCCCCTGACACACGCTCTACTGGGCTCCCCTCCAACAGGTATACTGCGGCTCTGTTTCTGTGTATCTGCCCTGTTGCCTCAGACAGAAGCTTACTGAAGCCACTTCTCTTTTTTCCTTTATATCAGCATTTCTTAACATATTAAAATCAATTGAAAGAAACATACATACAACCATTCACTCAAAATCTTGCTGGGGGAGTTCACAGACCCAGGTGTAAAGCCCTGGTTTACACTCAGCATAGGGCTCTTCTCAAGGGAGAAACAATTAGGGCTGCTAACTCATTCCCTTCAAAAATGCGGTAATTAGATGACTGGTCTAGCTTTTACATATCCACAACCAACTGCTCGTAGGCCTGGATACACCAGGGTATTGGGACACTGAGTTGTAGGAGTGGCTACCTGGTCTAGCCCAGGAAATAGTAAATAAAGCTTACTTACAGGAGACAGCATCTTCAATCTGTGTCACATTAGCAAAGTGGGCAGTGTTTGGGATGCCCAAACACCTCATGCCATGGGCATGACGCCATTCCTAGAAAGAGAGAGAAGCAAAAGGACCCTGTGAAATGGGAGTACCTGAACACAAGAGCACTGACTCCATTCTACTCTACCTGCAGGCAGCATTCCTTTTGTGGTTCATGTAAACAGCTGGCTATGACTGAAAAGAGGCTGGTATTTCAAAGCAGCGTGGCACTGTTTGCCTCATTGGGCTGGTTTACAAAACCTAGATTCTAGATCTAGCAGTCCTACAGACAAAATCTCTGGGTCATGACCACAGAAAAACACAACTCTAACCAGTCCCCTCCCATGTTATGGGAGAACCTGACATGGCCCCAGCAACTCTGACTGCCAGCATGAATAAAGGTTCTGATGGCAAGTCAGCATCACCTTTCTAACTAAAGGAGAAGACTGTTTACCAGGTACAAGAAAGGACATGAGACAGGGGAGGGAGAGATATTGATGTAATGACAGTTTTGGCTGAGGGATGATAAATGGCATGGCGTTTATCCCGGATGCCAACTCCAATCATTGGAGGTAGTGTTGGGAAAGATTCAGAGCCCACTCAGGGGCTCAGCAAAAAAGACCTAGGATTGGCCGGGCATGGTGGCTCATGCCTGTAATCCTAGCACTCTGGGAGGCTGAGGTGGGCGGATTGTTTGAGCTCAGGAGTTCGAGACCAGCCTGAACAAGAGTGAGACCCGGTCTCTACCAAAAATAGAAAGAAATTAATTGGACAGCTAAAAATATACAGAAAAAATTAGCCGGGCATGGTGGCGCATGCCTGTAGTCTCAGCTACTCGGGAGGCTGAGGCAGTAGGATTGCTTGAGCCCAGGAGATTGAGGTTGCTGTGAGCTAGGCTGACGCCACGGCACTCTAGCCCGGGCAACACAGTGAGACTCTGTCTCAAAAAAAAAAAAAATGAATAAAGAAAAAAATTATATAAAAAATAATTTAAAAAAAAAGAAACATAGAGTCTAGTAGAGAAGATCAATTATGCATACAAAACACATGTAATTCAAGTAGAAAGTGATGTGTCATAAGAGAGGTCCAGGTAACTGTGCTGTGAAGATTCACAGGCAGGAGAGACCACTACTGAGTCACCATATAATGAGAGAAGCAAGGAGAAGACACCATTTGAACCTCCTAAAGCATGTGGAAAATGTGGCTATGCCAAGAAGTAGGGAGAAGATATTCTGGACCCCCTTTCCACAGCCTTGAGATACATGGAGGAGAAGTATCTGTAGCCCTAATTAGATGGTGAGCCCTAGATGACAGGGACTGGGTTTTGCTCAGTGTTTTCCTCCCCTACTTGACACCTGGTTGGCCAATATTAGTGAATATTAGTGGTAAATAGTAGTGAACGAATAGGAGCTATGAGTTTCCTACATAGAGGAACTGAGCTGTGATCTCTGTATTACTCTGAGGCCCTTTTATTAGACTTGCATGTCCTCTTACAGCCACTCTCCTAGGGAAAGAATGTGAATGGGCAGATAATTACGGTTATTGTTGGCATATTTTATACGGTACCAGACAACTGAGAGCCCAGTGAACAAGGTCTCATAAATGGATAGGAGGGTTTGCAAGCCTCTTTCTCTGGAACTGAGGGGAAGAACCATGAGGGAAGGAAACAGAGGCATAGGATCCCGAGGTAGGCTTGAGGACCAGTGATGGATATTCTTTTGGCTCTTGTGTTCATTCTCGGCTCTTCTTTTTCTATGGCCCACTCCTCCCCAGGGACATTCTTTCCCACCTGTGACCCAGCTGGGAGTGGGAAACTATGTCTACCATGCCAATAGGTTGCCAAGACATGCATCGGCTGCAAAGGACTGAAGCTGGCTTTACAGCACCATCTTCAGGCTGATTTCTGGGGCGCTGCCCTTCTCCAGTCCTGCCTAGTGCTGAATCTGTGCCAGGCGCTAGCTCTGAAGTCGACCCTGAGACAGGAGCCTAATGACCCATAGAGGGGAGAACCACCTGAGGACCTGGGATGCAGGTGTCTCTCTTGAGAAGGGCACAAGTAGAGAAGGTTGAAAGGAGAATGGCTTGAGCACAGGGAAAACCCTTCTAAGTCCTATATAACCCATCAAGGGTCTAGATTCCTCCTGGAATCCTCTGTTGCTCAGAGAGTGCAGTCATCCTCAGAACAAGGAAGCTGGGGAGAGGTTAAATAGGTGTAATCGGAGAGGGGATAGGGCGCAACTGACTGCCTTTTTTGTCCCTAGATATGGAACAGTACAGGACTTCTGGGGGCCACAAATGCTCCTTTTCCTGGAGATGCAACCCAGGGTGACCTATCACACCATCCTGGCAGCTTATGCTTTCACGCCAGAGCCCTGCTCTTCCTCTTCTTCCTGCTCCCCAAGTTGACTCCCACTCCATGGCTGCAGGTAAGTAAGTGCCTGTGGGGTGCATCAGGATTTCTTGGTAGCTGAGTGCTGTGTAAAGCCTTAGTAACTCCAGGCCTGGTACTTGAGAGGAGGTTATGACAGCTCAGTGCCTACCATAGAGGCCTATGTCAGCCTACTTCAGGGGCATTATGGTCCTTTACAAAGCACTATCACTTACTTGTGATCTCACTTTATCTTAACAATAGCTGCAAGGTCTTGTATTATAACTTTGATTTTCCATGTTAGGGGTCTGAGTTCTTAGGTTGTAGGTCAAAGACCTAAGTGATGACACTGAAACCAGTGATCTTTCCACTGCCTCTGTTATCACTGAAGGGATGCCATTGGCCCACTGGTGAAGCCATGGTCCTAGGCTAACCTGCAAGTACATCAAGACTTTCCTTCTTTCCCATTCAGCTAGAATTTCCTGCCCATTTTCCTGTTTTCCATCGCAGCTTAGCTTCTCCCTGTTGGACACATTGTTGATCAGAGTCTCTTACTGTCATGTCCTCACTAGATGCTGACTGTTTTCACGGAAGCAGGTCCCATGAGAGAGATAGTACCCCTCCCCTTGATTCTGCCAGGTTTGCCCTCTCCCAGGTAGGTACCCTGGATAGCTTGGATACTAGAGGATTCTGTATCTGGGCTAGTGAACCAGGAATAGGAAAGCTGCTCCCCCACTGGGTGGGGAGGGAAGTAAGCAAAAGTTTGCCTGGCAAGATTGGCCTGGGTAGTAATGCCACACTCCACCCCATTGGCACCCCTGGCAGCATCTCAGTGCTGGCCTAACTCAAGCCAGAGACACTTGTGGGAGTGGTGGATGGGTTTGGGTGAAGGAAGATGCTCCTAGAGGCTAGGGTGGGGGAGAGGAACTAGTTATATGCATCCTACATAATGTATCTTCTTATGGCCTTAGAAGGCTTGCAACTGGGCAGGTTTGCTCAAAACAGCAGCTGCCTCTCTCGGCAGGCAGCACACACTGCTGCGCAGCTCATCTCTTGGTTTGGCAGGCTGACTCCCATCCTAGGAAGCTCCTCAAAAGACCTTCTCCACATCCTCTATCCTCACCAGTGGCTCAGCAGGATGTCTCCTCCAGCTCTGTTCTCAGTCCAAAGGCCTCATCATTCCAAATGTTCTATGCTAGGCTGAACTCTGTCTCCTCAGCATGTCCTTACTCCTGCTAACCTAAAGCTCTTATTTTCAACACAGAAATGGGAAATTGGGAGGGAGGCTGAGTTAGAGATAGAGTAAATGGTTTGGGGACAACAGATGGAATTATTTTGGGGTCAGTGGGATGCCTGAGCTGGTAAGCAGAGATCTCCCTACCCAAGTACTTCCGAGTATCCCATGTAGTGGATGGAACTGGCCTAGAGCCAGGCCTACATGCTGTTGTTGCAGCAAGATCTGCAAGTGGTCCCCACCGGCCCACCCCACCATTCTCCTCCAGCGTCACCCTCCACCTCTGCTGTGTTCATTTATCTCTTCCCTTCCTCCTCTCCCTCTAGGCAGTGCCAGCACTGGCCACTAAGCACAAAGACAAATACCCTTGCCTGGCCCAACCACACTTGAGCTTCGTAGGAGTGCCCGCTTGACCTGCACGCTGCAGGACTTGTGCTTCTTGGCAGATACTTCTGATTCCTCTCTTCTTAAAAAGGAGAAAGGACTCAGATAAGAGAGGAAGTTAGGGCAAGAAGACTTGGAATTATGTGGATGCTAGTAGTAAAGGAACTAAGTTGAAGGAATGCTACTGGAGAAGAACTGAAGGCACCAGGAGCCTGGGGGAGCTGTAAGAGCCTGACGGTCCCTGGGAATGGGCTGTAGGGCCAGGTGAGGCTGATCTGATGGAGAAGCTGTCCTTGGAAGGAGAGTTCTGTTTCTGGTTGGACTCCCATTTGAGTCTATAGGACTGTGAAGGATCCATTTGACGGCAAGGCTGGGATAAAATTAAACTCATTCTTTTTTCTTACAGTTCATTTCTGAGCCTTGAGCTCCAAACCAGCCCCTCCTGCTGACTTTTCCATTTCCTCTATTCTCCTGCACCCTGTTACCGCTAGTCTCCTACACCCAGACGTAAACTGCAGGGGGAGAACTCTGACTTTCCACACTTAATCAATTCTTAAATTCTGATAGTCCTGCACAAAACAGTCCTTTTGCTCCCACTTCCTCCACCTAGCGCGAGTCCCTGTCCCCGTGCCTCAGCTACCATAATCGCCTCCCAGCCAGTCATGCCCTTCAGTCTGTCCGGAGCTTCAGGACCACGCAGATTCGTCCTTCAGAAGTATTCCGTCACTTCATGTATGATACTTCTACGCAGTGCCTTCAGTAGGGCTCTCCGTTGCCTACCAAGTGCAGTACAGACTCTGTTCTTTTGCTCAGGGCCTTTCCCAAGCTGGCATCAACCTTCCTTTCCGGCTTTATCTCCCAGAACATCCTAGAATGTACCTTTCACTCTGATCAAACTAGACTACTGACTATCCCTTGGAAACACTTTTTCCACCTCTTCACCTTTGCTCACACTATTCTTTCTATCTGGGAGCGCCCCCTCTCCGTTTAAAAAGGATTTATTGAGGGCCGGGCGTGGTGGCTCATGCCTGTAATCCTAGCTCTCTGGGAGGCCGAAGCGGGTGGATTGTTTGAGCTCAGGAGTTCGAGACCAGCCTGAGCAAGAGCGAGACCTCGTCTCTACTAAAAATAGAAAGAAATTAATTGGACAACTAAAAATATATAGAAAAAATTATCCAGGCATGGTGGCGCATGCCTGTAGTCCCAGCTACTCGGGAGGCTGAGGCAGAAGGATCGCTTGAGCCCAGGAGTTTGAGGTTGCTACGAGCTAGGCTGAAGCCACGGCATTCACTCTAGCCCCGGCAAAAAGAGTGAGACTTTGTCTCAAAAAAAAAAAAATTATTTATTGAGCACTTTCTTTTTATTTTGAAAAATTGCAGACCTACAGAGAAGTTGAAACAATAGTACAATGAACACCCATATACCATACACCTAGATTCCACCAGTCGTTATTGCCACATTTCTTTCCTTTCTCTCTCTTTTTTTTTCTGGACCCATTGAAAATAAGTTTCAGGCATTATTATACTTCACCCCTAAATATTTTGGTTTGTATATCCTAAAAATAAGGACATTATCCTATCTAACCACGATACCCCTTTTAAAAAAATTGGTAAAATATGCATAACATAAAATTTACTATTTTAACCATTTTAAAGTGTATAATCGTGGCATTAAATATGTTCACAATGTTGTGCAACCATCACCACTACCCATTTTCAGAACTTTTTCATCATCACAAACAGAAACTCTATACCCATTAAACTATAACTCCCCATTCCCCTCTGATAACCTTTATTCTACTTTCTGTCTCTGTGAATTTGCCTCTTCTGGTTACCTCATATAAATTGAAACATACATTATTTGTCCTTTTGTGTGTGGCTTATTTCACTTAGCATAATGTTTTCAGGGTTCATCCATGTTGTAGCATGTATCAGAATTTCATTTCTTTTTAAGGCCAAATAATATTCCCTTCTGTGGATATACTACATTTTGTTTATCCATTTATCTATTGATGGATATTTGGATTGTTTTAACCTTTGGCTGTTGTGAATAATGCTGCCATGAACATTGGTTTACAAGTATCTGTTTGAGTCACTGCTTTCAATTCCTAAGAATGGAATTGCTGGGTTACATGGTAATTCTATGTTTAACTTTCTTAGGAACTGCCAAACTGTTTTCCGTAATGACCAAGAAATAATTATGCAATGTTATTATCTAGACTACAGACCATAATTACATTTCCCTGAATATCCCTAGATTTTCCATTACAGCTATAAAAAATTTGATTCAAGATCAAATCCGGGATCACTGATTGCATTTGGTTGTCATGTTTCTTGATTCTTCTTGCCTTTTTGGTTTTCATGATGTTGGCATTTTTGAAGAATCCAACCTAGTTGTCTTGTAGAATATCCCTCAATTTGGGTCTGTTTGAATATTTCCTTACAATTAGATTCACGTTAAGCCTTTTTGCAAGAATACTACTTAAGAATAATGTATAACATGTTTGTTGCATTATTGGTCATATAATGTTGCTTCATCCATTTGTTGGTGACACTGAGTTTATTTACTTGGTTAAAATAGTACCTGCAAGATCTCTTCATTGTCAAGGAACGCTTTTCCCTTTATAATCATAAGTAATCTGTTGGGTGGTAAGTTGAGACCGTGTGAATGTCCTGTTCCCCAGCATTCTATCAACCAATAGTTTTAGCATCAAGTGATAATCTTTGCCTGAATTATTTATTTCATTATTTTTTCTTTTAATTATTTATTTGTTGAGACAGAGTCTGGCTATGTTGCCCAGGATAGAGTGCAGTGGCTATTCACAGGTGTGATCATATCACACTACAGCCTTGAACTCCTGGGCTCAAGCAATCCTCCTGCCTCATGCTCCTGAGTAGCTGGGACTATAGGCACACACCACTGTGCCCAGTTGTTTTTTAAATTCATTCTATATTTATTATGCATTTAATGTAATAAGGTATTATTCTTTAGTAAAGAAGAATTTTTCCCCTACCCATTTCTAGTATCACAATAGATTCATCTATTCTTTTTATTCAGTATGTTATTATAATAGAAGTCATTGCAGTCATTATTTTTTTGGTGCTCAAATTTTCCTATATTTGGCCAGTGAGAGCTCCTTCAAGCTGGATACACCTTGTATTTTCCCTATCTTAAACGTGGAATCAGCCATTTGTCCAAAGATCTCTAGTTTCTTTGAGAAGGGAGAGATACTTAGAAACTAAGATCTAGGTTCTAGGTGTAATGATTGCTACTAGGTTTTATTGCTTCTTGGCCTTTTCAACAGACAGAGAGTGAAAAACATCTTTTTTTAAATCACCGAGTTTTAGGACTTCTGCTTCTGATCATGTCAGAGTCCTCCCATGGTAAACAATTATAAAACTGGGTTAAATATATAGGGCAGCTATAATTGGGCTTTCAGCAATAAGCAGGACTGTGATTACTAAGAAAAGGAAAATACTCAAGGTGAGCCCCACATTAACCCTGGCCCACGAACCTCTGCCTGGACAATTTGACAACCACAAAACAGAGATGGAGCCCATGCAGAGCACAACAGTTCTGCTGAGCTGGTAAGGCAGAGCTCACGGTTGAGGGCTGCTGAAGCAGGGAAGGTGTACTGGAAAGGTGGGAGCTATACAGACGGGGGATGCCCAGAGGTTCACATGTGGGTTTTCTGTGAATCCTTAGCTAACAGTTGGGCTGTACGTATGCGAGGTGAGACTTTATGAGACGTGGCAGAGAGTTGCTGCTGTGGGGTTGGGAGTTATACGGAGATACTAAATGTTACACAGTGCTGGGAGAATTTGAGTTCTGGTCTAGGCAGAATGGAAACAGTTTATTAATATCCTGGGCATTCAGCTGAGATACCAGAAGGGCCATGCCTTAGGAATAAGGATCATGACCTAGAACAGACGCAGGCGGACTACAACCTACCCAGATCTTGCCAACCATGAGCCAAATACAGCCACGTGTATTTATTTACGTATTGTCTGTGGCTGATTTTACACTATAGTGACAGAGCTGAGTAGTTGTGACAAAGACCATATGGCCTGAAAAACTGAAAATATTTACTATCTGACTTTTCACAGAGGTCAGCTCTTTCCTAACCTTTTCCATAGAATAGGGGTTACTCTAAACCTGCCCTAATAAAGCCTAAAACCAAGTCTCAAAAACATCAAGGAGAATTGCCAGAAATGAATTACCTACCAGGACAAAACTCAACTTTCTTTAAGAGAAAGTGTTATTATCCAGACAAGTCCAGCATATAATAAAAAATTACTAGTCATTCAAAGAAGGAGACAAATGTAATCCATAATCAAGGAAAAAAGCAGTCAGTAGAAATACACCCTGAGATGACTCAGATATTAAAATTAGTGGACAAGGTCTTTAAAGCAGCTACCATAAATATGATTAACGGCTTAAAAATATGGTGGCCTTAGTGGGGAATCTCAGCAGAGAAATTGAAACTTTAAAAAAGAACCAAAGAGAAATTCTAGAATTGAAAAGGGTAATATCTGAAATGCAAAATCAGAAGATTAAAGAATGCTTGGTAGAAGAAATGGCCATGAACTTAAAAGTCAGGTCCAGAGAAATGATCTCAACTGAAAAGCAAAGCCAAAAATGTTGAAGAGAAATTACTGGAGTCTCAGTGATCTGTGGGACAATATCAAACAGTGTGTCTGGAGTAACCAGAAGGAGAGGAGAGAGAGAATGGGACAGACAAAACTGTCTGAAGAGATGATGGTCAAGAAAATTGGAAATTTGATGAGAAATATTCACTTACAGATTCAAGAAGCTTAGCAAACCTCAGATAGGACGAACACAAAGAAAATCATACCTAGACTAGACACATCATAGTCAAATTGCTGAAAACCAAAGGTAAAGAAAATATCTTGAAAGCAGGCAGAGAAAAAGACGTATAACATAAAGGAGAACAATGATATGAAAAAATGGAGGACAGACGACGATGGAATCACACCTTTAAAGTGCTGACAGAAAAAGAATTTCAATCTAGAATTCTATATCCAATGAAAATATCCTTCAACATGAGGGAGAAATAAAGTCATTTTCAGAAAAATTAAAGATGAGACAATTTGTTACCAGCAGACCTGTATTATGAGAAATGCTAAAGGAAATTATTCAGGCAGAAAGGAAATTTGGAAACTTCTATCTGTGGGAAGGAATGAAGAGCCACAGAAATGATTATATCTGGGTTAATAGAAAAGAGAATAGCTTTTTTCTTCTCATAACCATGAAAGACATGTGACTATTTATAGCAAAAGTACTATTATTGTAAGATACATGTAAAATACATGATAATACTACAAAGAGTAGGGGAGGAAATAAAAGTATGTGGCTGTAGGTTCCTGTATTTGTGAAGTGTCAAGAAGTGCAGTTAGACTGTGATAAATTAATGATGCATATTATAATTTCTAGAGCAACCATTAAAAATAATAAAAAGAGATATAGCTAAAAAGAAAATAGAAGAAATAATTTGTTTCCAGCAGACCTGCACTATGATAATATTAATTATATTCCCTATATATTCTATATTATACATATTCAATATATAATTATATAATGAATATCAAATTATATGTAAACATATTACTTATAGTCAATTCCTCAATAAGAAGGCAGGAAAAGAAGAACAGAAGAATTTAAAAAAGACATGGGGACAAATAGAAAACAAATAGCAAGATGATAGATGTTGTTATGGGCTGAATTGTATCCTCCTCCAAAATATGTTGAAGTCCTGGCTGGGCACGGTGGCTCACGCCTGTAATCCTAGCACTCTGGGAGGCCGAGGCGGGAGGATTGTTTGAGCTCAGGAGTTCAAGACCAGCCTGAGTAAGAGCGAGACCCCGTCTCTACCAAAAATAGAAAGAAATTAATTGGACAGCTAAAAATATATATAGGAAAAAAAAAAAAATTAGCCGGGCATGGTGGCGCATG
>CAUYSK010044428.1:0-42909 GCA_963575035.1 Avahi laniger | reverse complement strand
CATTGTGTGTAGAGCCACATCCCTCGGTGTGCTAGAGTGAGAGAGAGAGAGAGAGAGAGAGAGAGAGAGAGAGAGAGAGAGAGAGAGAGAGATCCTGCAAATGAGACTGGATGTCCCCTCACATTAGACCAGAGAAGAATTAGAGTTTAGGGAGAAAACATCTCTGTGCTCCCAGCCCATTGGAAAAACCTACAGAGGGCCAGTTAAAACCCTAAATGTGAGCAGCGGATGGCAGGATCTGACCTCTGCAGGGGCTGGATGTCCCTAAGTGAAGAACTACTTGAGATTTTTGTCAGAGGTGGGCGAGGGAGGCTCAGAGCGCGTGCATGCATTATGACTCCGTGCTCCGTCCCAGGGGTGTCTGTGGTCATCCCATCCAACCACACAGTTATGGTGTCTAAGTATCTCTCTGTCCATCTAGTCATGGTGTCATGATGATAATTTAATACTTGTTCTTTTACATACTGTTCTCTATTTTATATGATCTCTCTCATTAGAAGAGTGATGTCATGATTTACATTGTGCTTGAGTCGCAAAGTCATTGCCTCACTTAACAACGTCATGAAAAGCGAAGCTGCTTCATCAATCATGGCTTTTCTAAACAGCATTAAAAGTGCCTAAGAGAAAGAAAACAGAGCTCTAGCTTGCCAACCAAGCTTCCAGAATTTGAGCACGGTTTGTAGCAAACAAGGAAACAGTTAGAACATGCACACAAGGACACCTGTTGTCCTTGGTGCAGAACGTGAGACCCCCAGTCTGGCCCCAGTCTTCTGTGGGGGACCCTGCCCTCGACCCTTCAAGGGCTTTGCCAGACCCCAGGAGTGGGCACGTGATCCAGATGGACATCCAGCATGGCCCACCCCCTGGCCACAGCAACCAGTGCAGAGCTGTGACGCTGCCCACTGACCAAGGACAGTTGCCAGCGTGGCTTTTGCTGGAGTGACTGGGAGGGGCTCTGAGGGTGGTGGAGGCCACACCCACCATGGGGTCGACACCACAGCAGCTCAGCCCCAGCTGCTGATCCCAGGATGCCCCTTCATATCTGTGAAGCAGAGTGAGCTGCGGTCCCGGAAGTCACATCGACCCTGACCAGTCGAGCGAAGAGTCCACCATGGAAACTGCTGCCTGGCGGGGTCGCTGGGCTCTAAGGTTGCACCTCATGCCCAGCTTTCCAGACTCTCATGGCAAACACTGTATGCAAAGGTAATTAGCAAAATTTCTATCTTTTTTCTCCTCAAAATGGAAGGGCTAGAAGGGAAACCCAGCAGGAACTAACAGACCAAGTTGAAATTCTGTATGTGGTTTTCCCTGAAATATGACTTGAGTATTGGTCATGTTCCCAGCCTGGGTCTCGTCCAAACATAATTAACCCTCCGTGGTATACAGGACATTGGAAAGCACAGCTTAAAAATCACAGCAGACAGTTCTAGAACCTTAGAGATACCGGTGCTTTGCGAGTTCAAGGCAACACAAACGCCATTCTGAAATGCAACCCAACTGCAAGCAGGGAGCCGCCAGAGCTGGAGTTTAGGTCAGACTTTCAGGAAGATCCTCAGAGAGGTGAGAGACAAGGTGCCTTGGGAAGGACACCCCAGACTCCCAGGCAGCTCTGTCGTGGATCAGGGAGCTTCCTCGGAACCAAGAGCTCCCAGAAGAGACAGAGAACTGGGAGGGACGACAAGGTGGGGCTGGAGCCGCCCTTCCCCAAATCTCCACTCCCGACACCCCCTTGAGGAAATCCCTATGGTTCTAGATGATACAGGAAGAAAGAAACCACCCTAGACGATAATAGTTTGCTCAAGGGGCATATCGCTCCCACAAAGCACTCAGGTGGGTGTCAAACTGAGGGAAAAATTATTTAAACACTTCAAATATCGTGGGGGAAAAAAAGGAAATAATTAACTTGTTTTTCAAATGTTCTTAGGTTAGAATTTTCCTGGTAAAAGTTCAGGCAGCTGAGCCAGTGCTACTTTTTCCAAATGGCATGAATTGGAAATCACAGACGGCAGAAAGAACAAACTGTGACAGGGCAGCCCTGTTTTGTGCCGTCTGGTAACACACAGGAACAGGGTGTGACATCAGAGGATCCCTGGGTCTGGGATCTCCCCTGAAACAAAACTGTGCGTGTTGCACGAGCAAAACGGAACAGGTGCTCTCAACTGGACAAGCCTTGGGGTGTGAATGTCTGTGCAGCACTGAAGACTCAGAGAGGCCCTCTCTGCTCGCCGTTTTCTGAACTTATGTAAGAGTCTAAGACCTGGATATAAAACATCTGAGAAGATAAAGTGAAACCAGCCTCCTTAAAAATCCCAGAATCACTGAACCAAAACAGACTTCAAGGAACCATCTAGAATAGCTCTGGCCCCAGGGAGAATAGTAATCTATTATTAAACAAATACATGATTCTGTCTCTGATTTTTAAAGATCTCTACAAGAATTCTACAAAGGTCATCCATAGAAGGTTCTAGTGTTTAATCACCTAAAGTAATATGCTTTTTCTTATTCTGAACCAACACCCCTCGCTGCCATTTAAATCCAAGATATTCACCCCAATGACCTAGTAGGAAAATGGCAGCTTAAAAGTCATGTTGGGCTATAGGTGAACATATTTAATGGATACCTCTTCTTAACCATAATTTGACTGCAAATTTCTCTTGAAAGCCCTAAACACTAGAATTATACTTCCTCTCTGGTGTTAGCAAAACATTAATTTCTAATTGATAGCTCAGTACAAATATGTTCATTCATTATGCTCGTAATTTTAGCATAAGAATTTCAAAGTGGGAACATGAAGTTCAGGGTACAGTATGTTTTTCTGCCTAAAACAGAAAAATAATCCCTTTGACCCAAGCACTTCCACTTTCCAGGGATGGCTAGAGTACTGAAACAGCTCCTGACACTTGGCCCAAGGACAGGAGGACATGGGAAGGAACTGGACCACCCTCCCAGCCCCTGAGGATGGCCAGCCACGTGGACACTTGCTCAGTGACCACAGCACAGCTCACCACACCGTGCAAGGAGAATGTGGGTACCACAGGGTCTCTCAGACCAGGACACTGAAGGCGCCACCCTCAGTGGCACACACACTCCAGTAGCTAAAGCAGCCGATGGTCCCAGAGAGGACTGTGTATGTTCTCAACTCCCAGAAGTTAAATGATCTATTGTGAACATCATTTTTAATAGAAATGAGTTGAAAGTCACGTTGCTGGACAGCGAGAAGACAATGGGCTGACAACAGCTGTTTGCCCAGAGAACCTGCTTCACAACAGAAGCTGTTTCATAAGCCCATTCAGAAGCTCCACCACTCAGCAAGCCACGCCAGCCACTCAGCAAGCCACGCCGGCCAGGCCAGCCCTCAGGAAAGGCTCAGTGCCAAGGTGAAATCCAAGGAAGCACACGGCCTTTCAGCATTTTGTGACCACTACCACTCACTCTCCATAATGTCACATATGCATATTCTGAGCATTTATATTCCATTCCAATGATGGCAAGAGTTGCAGCCTGCAGATTTTCATGTATGACTAGGGCCCCTGGGTCTTATAAAAACCCAATTTTCCTCCATTTCTTCTTACAAAGGAGATCATATATATCTAGAAGTCAAGATTACAAGATCTGTCGCTACATTTTTCAGATGCCCTTTTCTTATTTTCTTAAGCCGCTTCATTAATTCTATAAGGTTACAGTAGTAATAATTACTGCTTTGTACTATGGGCCAGAACTATGCATATTAACAACCAAACACATGCCCAGAATTCTGTGAAGAGGCACACGACACCCCACCTCTACAATTTACCTTGGTGGCGTGACACTCAGACGAGCAGGAAAGTAAAAGATGATGACATGTCTGGAGAAGGGTCAGTACCCAAAGGATTCATGAAAGTCACACGTCTTGATCAAGGTGTTGAAAGGATGTCAGGCTCTAGACAGCGGCAAACAGACAGATGAAGCCAGCGACGGAGAGAAGGCGGCACCAAGAGAAAGAGAAAACACACCCAGGCAGTGCAGGAGCCCAGTGTCTGTCTCTTTTCAACAAACATCACCAACCCACTGCACAGTGCCACTCTCAGAGAACGCACGTGCACAGACACACACATGCACACATGCACACATGCATACATACACAGATACGCATACAAGGTTCTCTACTGTGGACATCGAATGAGGCGTCTTTTGTTTCAGTCTCAACTCCAGGGCCCTGCCCTGCTGGGATTAAGGTCCTGTCTCGGCAGAGGGCAGCTGCTCCGCTGTGAGAGCTGCGGTCTGGTCCTGGGGTGGTGGTCCCACGGTAACATGCAATCCTCTAAACATGCTGTGCAGACAGACCCAGGCCAGGCAGACCTCGCCCCGCAGGCAATACTTGAACCTTATGGGGCTTCTTCACCAAGCGGCGTCTCCAACAAACAGCCTTCTTGTCTTTGAAGAAGACACTGTCTCTGATTATCTTCAAAACACTCTCAAACCACCCAGGAACTCTTTAAAATACAGCCACACATAAGTCCTAATGCAGGTTTGGGAGCCTTTGTGGGATCTCCAGCCTCAACACAACATAATTAAACCTTTGGAAGATCGGCCTGGTGAGGTATGCAGATTAGATTAGAGCAAGTAGGTGCAAGGCACAGATAAGGCAGTTTTCTTTAAAAAGTGGACCTATTTAAAAAGTTTCAAAAATGACATCCAAAAATGTGATTTCCTCAGTGCGCTTCTCCTAATCTAAACATCACAGCCACTTTAATTAAGGCAAGCAGAAATGCTCATCCAATTATGATAATTACAACATTAATTCACAATATTTAAGCCCTTTTAATAATCCAAAGTGAGTTCACAGCTAATATTGACTATTTGATATGCATCATTTGCAAAATGCATTTTTGTAGAACATGCCTTGTCATCGTGTGGAATCAGACGTTCAGAGCCACCCCGAACAAAATGTGAAGTAAGCCAGATTCACCAACTTCCGTCCTATTTTCCAACCCCCAGCTCTGCCAACGTCAGACACGTTTCACTCTCCCTATTGCTGCCGCTAACCCCAGATGCCCGGAGTCTTCCAGCTGCTTCCTGATTATTCAAATGCTCCCGCAGCAATGCTCCCTCTTCCTCCTCCGCCCGCACACGCCAAGCACACACACAGAGCTTTACGCCACAAGTGTCTCGTGCACAGCACCCAGGAAGTAGACGGCACTCATGGGGCAGCCTGAGGAGTGAGTGCTGGCCGAGGCTGCAACTCCAGGAGGAGGCTTCACAGTTTCAGCTGCCAAAACACACACGTTCTTAGGGAGGAAACCAGCCAGCCCCAAAGAAGGAATCACCTAACGTCAGCGTATGAGATAAGATATGGTGAGTGGGAACATGAAGACCCCAGGAATCTCCTAACCCAACATGAATCAAATGTCCCCGGTCACTTGAAATCCAAGGTCAGGATTCAAAACAAACAAACCTCCATGATTCTAAGAACAACGCCCAGCGGGAGCCACCAGTAAACACCACTCTCAGCACCAGTGGAAACTGCTGGGTCCCAGCACCACAGAGGGCGCTCAGGCCAGAGGACCCACCTGCTGGGAGATCTCACAGCCAATGGAGACCAGCACGTAAACCACTCAGGAAAACACATGGGGCCTTGCAAAGTGGTTAAAATGAAAAAGATAGGCAACACTGAGTGTCTCAGGGATTCGGATTCGGAGCTTCTGGAGCTTGAGCACTGGTTACTGGGAATGTAGAAGGTACAACCATGATGGAGAACTCTACCAGTGTCTCAAAACATGACAACCATCTACATCTACATCTCTGTCCCAGCAATTCCACTCCAAGGCATCTACCTAAGAGAAATGAAAACACATCCACAAAAAGACCTATGCAAGACTGTCCCCAGCAGCCTTGTTCACAACAGCCACAGATCAGCAGCAACAGGCATCCATCAGCCAGAGACTGTGGCGGATCCAAACCCACCCCCTGAACACTGGTCACCAACGAAAGGAGAGGAACCTCTAACAGGCGCAGCAATGAGAATGCATCTCAGGAACATCACACAGAGTGAAAGAAGCAAAACCACACACTCTAAGAATCCATTTTTCTTTCAAGAACAGGCAGAACCATCCCACAGTGACGACGTGAGAAGTAACAGCCTCAAGATGGCAGGATGGGAACCTGGTGGACTTGGCTACAGAAGAACTTTCTGGGGGTGGGATTTCTCCACCTTGTCTTGGGTGGTGGCTACATGGTTACGTACAGTTGTCAAAACTCACTGAACTGAACATTTAACATCTTTTTATTTTATTGGATGAAAATTATTCCTCAATAAAAATTTATAAAAGAAGAAAGTAATGCTGGTGTCCCATGGACATAGCTTTAAGAAGATAGCACCTGAAAGTAGAGTGGGGGGCGGGGGGAAGGCATCACATGCAAAGTGACTCTTGACCTGTGTCTTAAAAGATGAGTAGGTTATTGCCAAGCAAAAAAGTGGGGTTGGGGGCAGATTCAATACCGTGAAGCTTCCAAGGTAAGGCAGGTGGTTCCAGGATGGAGGGGGGCAGCTGCAGGATTCACTGAAGAGGCCACAGAGGAGTCCTAACGGCCCCACCGGAGACGGGGCAGGGAGAGGGTGTTAAACCTGGGAACAGCAGGATCAGGGTGAATGTTCTCAAGAGCATCAGCAGGGCACTGAGGACGCCCCAGAGGAATCTGAGGCCACCCGGGAGGCACCCACTAGGTGACCGATGGGTAGAAGGAGGCACAGGACCGGCTGTCCTTTCCCCTCCCAAACGCCCAGACGCTTACAGAGAAGACACTTCAAAGAGCAGCACGAAGACTCAAGAAGGATCCTAGCAGTTGTGCAGAAATCTTGAGGGTTTCCTGAAAAGCAGACACCAATTAGGACAAACAGAAGGGCCTCGATAAAAGAAAACGTCTCACAGGTGTGGTAAGTAAGTGTGGAGGAAGACAAGTCCTTCTCACTGGGGATCCGTGTCTGTGAACTCCCCTACTTGCTAAAACATGCCTATAGCCCCAGATCAACTCCTGCATGGGCACCTTGCACAGGGGGACCAAAGTTCAAGCTGCTGACACGCACATCTCCACCCGCAGCGCACAGGGCTGCTCGGCTTCTTGCCTTGGCTCCTGCTGTGAACAGGTGCCTACTCATGCTCCATCTAGTGCCGTGTTTCCTGCATTTTTGTGCTCTCTGTTGACTTCATTGTTCAAAATGGCCCCAGCACAGAGCTGAGGCGTGTCTTGTGTCCCCAGGCACAAGGAGGCCACAGTCTGCCTGATGGAGAAACCACATGTGTCAGAGAAGCTGCGTTCAGGTGTGAGTTATGGGCTGTTGGCAGTGAGTTCAGTGCTAATGACCCAGGAGGAGATGTTAAATCAGGTGTCTTTACACGGAAACACACGTAAAACAAGGGCACATGTAGACTGGTTGATGACAACGCTGTGTCCAGGGGCCTGCGGGAAACTAACCCTGCATTTCCCAGGAGCAGTGGCTCGGCCTCCACTAGTTCAACATCCACGTGACGTCCTAGAACATAACCGCTGAGAATCCATTGCAGTTGAAGGGTCACCTAAAGAAACGCACCAGGATGTCCACGCCGTTACCCCCACCGTGGCGCGAACACTGTGTCCAGGCAATGTGAGTTTTCCCTCCCAAACTAAACAGAGAACTCAAGATGGGGAATGAAGCAGGAGGCCCCACAGCACTCACGGGAGCCTCGCTTAGACCACCAGGAACCAAATCCGGTCATTAGAAACACTGTCCACCATGGGGACCAAGACACCGTGGGGCAGGCGACCATGGATCACATGGAAAAACTATGCTGTGAGGGAAGATCCCCACCAACCAACAGGAAACACCCATGGCTACAGGGAGCACCACAGAAACGCCACCTTAGCTCTGTGGACAGGACTACACACAGTGGGGCTGGAAATCAGATCACATCTTTAGGATGGAGCAGGAGGGCGCTGAGCACATGTGCAAAGCCAGAAAGCACGTCCACAAGCTGCAAAGATCAGACAAACGCAGAGTCAAGAGACACAAGGAACCAGTCCAGGAGGCCCCAGGGTCCACCTACCAGAGTTTCAGGAGGGAAAGTAGACAGAAGAGAGGGCAAAGAAAGAAATAATGGAAAAGATACTCCCAAAAATGACCAACAGAAGACAAACGCCCAAAACAGAAGGAAGAGAATCCACTTGAGATTGAAAGAGCCACCAAGGACTCAGCGACACAAAGGAGAAGAACCAACAAACCAGCCCACAAAGCGGTCTCCATGGAATTTCATGGCAAGACAGGCAAAACTGGGGTGGGGAAGAGGGGAAGCAGGTAACCTGCAAAGACACCTGGGTCAGAACCACTTTCCAACAACCACAGCGAACGGCAGAGGCAGCGGTTGTGAAGGAAAATGGTTTTGAATTCAGATTCCGATGTTCGGTAAAATTAGATCTTATGTGGGAATAAACATTTTTAGGCATCCAAAGATTCTAAAATCTTTCCCACTCACAGATGTTAACAAAGAGACTCTCTAGAGAAGACATCAGCAAAATGAAAAGCAAATAAAAAATAACGAGGAGGACACAAGAGAAGAGTGAGAGAGGAGAGAGTAAAATATGCCAAGCAGAGCCTGCTGACGCCCACCTCCCCTGACCCGACGTCGTGGACGAGGCTCGGCCACTGGACACAGGAGGGGTGCAGAGGCAGCCGGACACGAAGAGCTTCTTGTTGTAAAGGCAAGAGAGAGAAAACACCAGTGGAGATGTGCTGAATGTAACACACTCCATCCCTCACAGAGACACAAAATGCCCCAAGGCAATGTTAGCAAGCAGGACCCGGTAGGGCATGAAAATATCACTTCCTAACTGCAGTGAAGGACGGCTCACCATTAGTTATCATTTCATTCAAAACTTATGAAAGAAAGGAACAAAACCCATTCAGACGGGTACTGAATAAACATTTGATAAAATCCAACAACATTCCTGATGTTTTAAGTAACTTTCAAACTAATATTAAACTAAAATCAATCTGAATCCTGCCAGAGATACAATGTTGGTATTTTGTTACCGTTTCCAAGTGAATGAACCTTCTATTCCATAGTCCTGTAAACTGAGACTAAAGGGAAATTTATTTAATTTGATAAAAGGTTATTTACAGTAACTCCATGACAATCATGCTATGATGAAACATTAGAATCATTTTAATTATAGTCAAAAGCAAAAGGATGCCCATGATTTTAGTATTCAACACTGTGTTATCTGCCCTAAACTGTGAAATAAGACCAAGAAATAGGGCCAGGCGCAGTGGCTCATGCCTGTAATCCTAGCACTCTGGGAGACCGAGGTGGGTGGATTGCTCAAGGTCGGGAACTCGAGATCAGCCTGAGCAAGAGTGAGACCCCGTCTCTACTATAAATAGAAAGAAATTAGCCAAACAACTAAAAACATATATAGAAAAAATTAACCAGGCATGGTGGCTCATGCCTGTAGTCCCAGCTGCTCGGGAGGCTGAGGCAGGAGGATCGCTTGAGCCCAGGAGTTTGAGGTTGCTGTGAGCTAGGCTGACGCCATGGCACTTTAGCCTGGGCAAGAGAGAGAGACTCTGTCTCAAAAAAAAAGAAAAAAAAAAAAAAGACCAAGAAATAGGAGTATAAATATTAGGAAGAGAAAAAAAAAATTAACACTTAAGATCTATCTACTTAGAAAATCCAGGAGAATCCACTGACAAGCAATTAGAAATCCTTCATCGGAGAAAGAATACCACAGCACAATCCAAACAATGAGCAAAGAATATGAAAAGATGATTTATGAAATATTAATACCTGATGATTATATAAATACTAATATCTAATGAAATTATGTAAATAAGTTCGACCTCTCTAGTAATCTTGGAATTTAATTAAAACAATGTCATGATAATTCTACATCCAAGTAGAAAACATAAAAGATTGATAAAATTCAAATTGGTAAATACAGGATCTATCAACGTCACACATGTATATCCATCGACTCCGCAATTCCAAGTACCAAGCGACTGCACATGTCCAGAGAGACAAGTGTGCAAGAAGACTGCCACAGCACTGCTTGCTCTGGGGGACAAAAGCAGAAACAACCTATGTGTGCGTCAACCAGAGAATGGTTAGCAGATGGTGCTATGTCCACACCAGAATAGGTAAAGCACGAAGCAAGAGCCACAGGCAGATGGACCAGCGCTGGACCCTGTGCTGGAGAAAGAAGCACCTGAGACACGCTGGGCCGGCTGACAACCCTGGAGTGCGGGTGGTGGGTAAGACAAACGTATCATGCCTGGGCTGAAGTTATGGTGACAGCGTGCCGTGATTACAAAGACTGTCGCTGTTCTTAGGAGGCACATGCCAAAGTTTGTGGAGGTGAATTTCAACGAGGTACGCAGCTCAGGTTGTCATGGCTTAGCAGCACACGCGTGTGTGGAGAGAGGGACAGCCAGGTGAGCGTGTGCACAGGCGACACAGCGCAGGGGCGAGACATGGGCGGTGAATGGATATGGGTAAGAGATGCGTTGGGGGTTCTTTGTACTATTTCCTTCATTTCTCTTAAGTTTAAAATTATTTCCAAGTGAAAAAGTTTTTTTTTTTTTTTTTAAGAAATAAAGTAGGCCAGGCGCAGTGGCTCACACCTGTAATCCTAGCTCTCTGGGAGGCTGAGGCGGGTGGATTGTTTGAGCTCAGGAGTTCGAAACCAGCCTGAGCAAGAGCGAGACCCCATCTCTACTAAAATTAGAAAGAAATTAATTGGACAACTAAAAATACATAGAAAAAATTAGCCGGACATGGTGGTGCATGCCTGTAGTCTCAGCTACTCGGGAGGCTGAGGCAAGAGGATCACTTGAGCCCAGGAGTTTGAGGTTGCTGTGAGCTAGGCTGATGCCACGGCACTCTATCCCAGGCAACACAGTGAGACTCTGTCTCAAAAAAAAAAAAAAAAAAAAAGAAAGAAAGTAGCTTTTTATGCATATATATAAAAACATAAAGATCTATCTGGCATATTAAGTGGAAAAAACCTAGTTGCGGAACACAATGCACAGCTGATCTTATTTACGTTAGAGATTTAAACACAAACACTAACACCTCGGACCCCAACATGTGCGCCGTGTCATCTAACAGCTGGCAATGCGGCCTGTGCCGAGGACGGCCAGGAAGGAGGCTGGGTCTCTGTGTCTTAGGATGTTTTTGGTAGGAATGGGATTAGCAGACAATAAATTCTTGTGAATTAGCGTACTGCAAGTAGCATAAATAGGGCAAAAGTCATCAGTCAGGAGCAAGAGTTGATAAAATCAGCATTTAAGGGTGAGGCAGGAAGAGCCCTCGAGCAGCTGGACACATTAACTTCGCCTTCAATTATCTGGGCATATTCTGACTCGAGTTTTCCATAACAATAATTCAGCACACACTTGCTTCTCAAGTCTCACTACTTTATCAAGAACAAATTTTATCAAATATGAAAATTATTTGGTGCACAGAGACAAATCATTCAGGATTAACCTTAAAATACCGATTTACACGATTTGACCCAGAGAATTTCAACACTATTCAGGTAGCCACGAGTGACCGACAGTCCGGTAAGGCAGGGCACTTATCACAGTCTGAAGTCTTACGCAACCTGAAAGAGAACTTCCAGCAAGAATTCTGCCAAGATGCTACCAGTTACCAGAAGTCAACGGTGGTGACGCAATGGGCAGGAAGCGGTGCACTCCCCATCTTCCAAACAACAGCGGCATTAGTTCCTAAAAGCATTCAACTTTTCCTTTTTAACAAAAGAAATGAAAATTACAACACAAACACTGGGTTAAATAATTGTTGTTGCAGAAAATTCTAACAAACTTAAGAAATGGAGCTGTAGTTCCCATAGCAACGGTTCCGTGGGCTTCAGACCAGTGTTGTGTGCGTGTTTCGTACGGTTCTGAAAAGTAACCTAATTCCTGAACAAGTCATTTACATGTTCAACCAGAACATCGTGTCACATGAGTTTCTTTCCTCTCCTTGTTAATGAGCTTAGCGCTCTCCATTACCACGTAATCTTCAGTCATTCACGGATTTAATGTGGTACTTTGGCAACATTTCATTTGTAAGAGGCTGTAACCGTAAAAAATTAATTACAGCACTTAATCACAATTGTAGCACGTCTTAAAATGCTTTCATATTTTTGTTGTTTGTATTTTTAAACAATTAAAATAGAAAAAAAACCCTGCAGTAATATCAATTGTTTTCTTTGATGTTCTTTCCCCTTCTCTGAGTGTTATTAGGAATCAAACCTGATTATTAACAAGACTCAAGAAATAATAAGAAAAAAATGTTAATGGCATTTAAACAATGGAGAAAACATAAGCAAAACTTTTGAACACAAAATGTTAACATCTCACTAATTTAATGCATTTATAGATTTGGCACTACCAGGTGTACTTTGCCAACCAATACAGTGTTATTAATAATACACCCAAAGTGTTAATACAAAGAAACACCAAAAATGCTTACAGATATGACCCATCTTGCATAAGGAAAGACCACTCAATGCTTATAGATATGTGACTTATTCTTATGTGAATAAAGGCCAAATTTTCACTTGAAAAAATGATCAATTTTATCCTCATTTTGTAAATTATTAATTTCCATCAAACATTGTGCTCAAATTGCTAAACAAATCAAAAATCATTTGAATAGAAACCTGTGTTCCTTTTACCAGCAAAAGGACCCTCTCCTCAAAGAAGAACAATATTCCTTCTGTCCTGACAGGAAATGAAAGACCCTTTGCTGAGGCTGGTCTGCACCTCGCCCGGCCTGGTGGCGCACGGAGAACACGCTTCCCAACAGCAGAGGGCACTCGACCCCGTGCCCCGCAGGCGCCCGCCAGACCCGGGACTGCCACGGCCAAGGACAGGCAGCTCCACACAGTCCTCGCCTTGCTGCGCCTCCACAGCTGTCCCAAGGCCCAGACAACTAGTGCCAACTTGAATAAGAGCCGACCTGTAAATGAATGAATGAACCTGGGCCAAAACGAAGAGGTGAAGCTGTCCCTGAAAGGTCGCCTATCTCAGTGGGGCATGTGGGGGCACTTCCTTGGTTACTGGGATGAGAACGCTTGCGACTGCCAACAAGCGCGGACGTGCACCGTGCACCGCTGCTGGCTGGGGATCCCGCCTGGCGTAGCAGCGCTGAGCTTCTCCATCCTGCCGCCAGAACTCCTGTCCCCCAGGCACGGCTCCGCCACCCCACTCTGCGCCTAGAGCCCGGCCGGCCGCCGCGCACCCTCGTGCGAGACGGCTCGCGCTCCATCCTCCTGAGGCTCATTTCACTCAGGGCGACGCCGCTGCAGAGGCCACTCTATTTCCAAGCTTCCTTTACTGACCGGGCATCCTCGGACCTCCAGGTGAAACCTGAATATGGCAACAGCCTCACCTGCCAACGAGCCAGCTTCTCCCATGACGGCAGCTGCTGGCGGAGAAGCTCTGACCCCGGGAGTCCCTCGCACGATACAGCATTCCTCATTCACACTGTGCTCCTGCCGGGGCCCAGCACAGACCCGCGAGCCCAGCTGTCGCTCAAGACCATGGACACCTCAACTGCAGGGGGGGGCACATCCTCAGCTTGCCTGGAGGCCACGGGTGGAGGTCAGAGAAGAGTCACCTCATCCTAAATTTCCTATCAGCTCATCAGGTGGTGACAATCTGATAATGTCAGGAATCACTTAAGGAGTCCAGAAAGTTCTCATTTAGCTGGGCAAGATTTCATAATACTCTTAATATCACATGTCTAGTAAATACATATTAATATCATATAATATTAATAATAGTAATACAATTTAAACTTTAGAAGCTTGAATCATGAGAAAACACAATAGAAAACCTCATCAGTGCATTGGGGAATGTCATTCTCACTTACAAAAGGTACACATTCTTGAAGGTAGAAGACCAGATTTTGCTTCATTTTGTCCCCATTCACTGTCCACCGTGCCTGACTTCACCGTGGCTCCTCCTCTGCCCTGCTGCCCCCACCTCCCAGCAGAGTCGAGGCGGCAGCGTCCACACCAACAGCATCTGTGTCCAGGCCACATGTGGCCCCAAGAGGCCTTTCATCGGCCCACAGGGTATTTAAAAACAATGGAAACACCTGTCCACATGGAAAGTGCAAACCATCTCACACACACCCCAGAAAAGAAACCACGCAGCCCTTGGCCGACTGCGGCCAGGGCTGTCCAAACACATGGACGCTCTAGAGCAGGGGCTGGGCAGTTCAGACCAGTTAGCAAAATGCTGCTGGCTCTCACATGGCCCACAGCTAAAAATGGTCTTTACACTGTTAAATGACTGAAAATCAAAATAACATTTCATGACATGTGAAAATGACATGAAATTTCAATTTCATAAAGTTTACTGGAATACAGCAATGCTTCCTCCTTCACGCGGTGTCTAGGTCCACTTTCACGCCACTGTGCAGAGACACACGGCTGCAACAGAGGCTGTTAGGCCTGCACAGTCTGAATACTTACTAATATGTTCTGATTCTTTGCAGGAAAAGTTTGCAGACTCTTGACCTAAGATAAAGACTGTATCTCCTCACTTTCCCTGGAGCTACAAACAGCCACTTGAGTAAGTTCTGGATGGTAACTTGTCAGCGGAAATGTGTGTGTGTGTGTCCTAAACTGCACGAGTAACAGAGAAGAGGTGCCCTTTCGTGTCCCTCCTCCTTCCCATTGGCCAGGAAGCAAAGGCCACAGGTGCTCCAGTGTCCCTCCTGCTGCAGGAGCAGGTCCCCCTCTAAGCCACTGCTGTGCCAGGGCTGCGTTAGGTACTGTCAGAACATAATCTGGACTGACACTCAGCTGCCCCTAAGAGCTGCCCTATTCCACTGTCATTCAAGTCAGTTAAGCCAAATGCCATATATTTGGCAAATAATTATTTTGCTCTTAGCACAACAAACCAACAGAAACTGCTTCTGCTGACATGTGGCACCAACACTGTTGTAATCAGTCGGTGGAGAATTTCTGTCATTTTCTACCACCGTGTAACAAGCTTAAGGATTTTCTCAACAAACTACATGCAAACAAAAAAAAAAGTAAGGATTTTACCAGATTCAGTACTCACACATCATCCAATCATCCCAATCCCAATAGGGCCTTGCAAACCTCGTGGCTTGTGCTACAATGGAATTTTATTCCAAGTAAAGTCCAACAAGATCCCCAGTGAGAAGATGGATAAAAGCACAGAAACTCACTGAAATCCAGACATTAGAGATGGGCTCCCACCACTGGGGCACCCTCCTCTTTCCCAACTCCTTTCTGCAAAACTCAAATTTTATTAAATACTTTCCACCTGCCAAGTCAAACAAACCTTCCAGTAAAACTTGCTCACTCCCACTACTCATCTCCAGGTTCTATTAGCAACAGCCCTGAGCTTTGCTAAATCTGTGGTTGCTGAGAAGTATTCTTTTTCTTCCTGAATCTTCACTTTGCTGTGCATAGCTTGAATTACCAAACATCTGGATTTATAGGTAAATTTTAGTACAAGGTTTCTTTTTAAGTTTTGTGGTTGGTGATTGAGATAGAATTTTTCTTTCTGTTCAGGCCACGCTTGGACCCACGAGGGAACCCGTCCGTGGGAGGCTGCGCTCAACTGCCAGAGGTCAACACGGGTCATTGACCTGCCACCACCTCGAGCCAGACGCAAGGCCGGTTGACGGTAAGGACGGTACAGGTTACTATGTGTCTAATTAGAAAATTAACTGACCCATAATTCGTTAGTACTTTTTGTTACCTAACCCAACTGAAAACGGCTTAAACGCAGCTGGTAAGGCCAGGCCACACGGCAGTGACAGAGTCTGAGTGCGCCATGGTTATTTCCTAGTCATTACTCTGTCAGAAGACACATTCACAGGTTTTAGAAGAAAATGATAGTTCTTTTTTAAATGTGAAGTGACAAAAGTATATAATAGGCGTTTATGTAAGTTTTGATCCCATTTCTTCTGCTGGATGGATGGAGTAATTCATAGGATGTAAGAAAATTACCAAATAAGGGTTTAAAGAGATTTGCGATGGAAGTGATTTCTCTAAATGGGAATTAAATAAGGTTGTGCCACACACTTCCTCATCTTTCAACTTGGATCCAGATCTAAACCTGTGACTCCTTTGTCAAAATGAGCCAACGTGAGTGGCAGCTCCTGGCACAGCACAGTGAACCCCGGGGCTTATTTAGACAGGGAGGAATGACTCAGTGTCTCTCCGATATATTTAAACCGCACACACTAAATTTGGTTATAGATTAGGAAGCCTAAGACATAAATACCCTATTGGAACAAACGAGGCTCCGAAAAGTGCAGCTTTTTCCCAATTAAAAGCGAGAAGCACCGCCAAGCACGGCAAAGCTCCCAGCATTCCAGACACCGCTTGGTTCACTCCACGACGCTTTCACTTTCTGTTTAATTCTAAATACTGTTTTAAATAAGGAAATCGCCAGCTAAAATTCAAGCCTGCAGTCAGAAGGATTCCCTATTTCACAATTTCCCTGACTCTAGTCTTTTTTAAGTCAACTAACACGCACTGGGTTCTGCAGGGCTTCCGTGTGCGCAGTAAACATTTATCCATCTTGGGGAAGAATGTGCCAAGTACTCCACTAGACGCACTTGGCTAAGCTCCCCCCAACCAGCGCCACATCTCTGGACTGCCACTGCTCACCTGCCCGACCGGCTTTGTGACTCATCACGTATTTCCACCACAGACTGTCGCTGCATCTCGACATTCCTAACAAATCCTCCAGCAAGCCCTACTGTCAACAGCCGTGGAGCAGGACCTCCGCAACACAAACCCACGTCCAGATGCGTCCTCCCCGTCCACACTATCCAACGACCAGAGTGCGGTCAGGGCCCGCGTCTCCCTGCAGGCCCCTGACTCACAGCCACACTGAGCGGGCGGCTCTGTCTCAAGGTGCAAAAGATACTACCTGAAAGTAGAAGCACTGACCTTTGCTCAAATACGACGTGACTCCTTAAAAATTAACTTTCTCAAATACATACGATGGCGTGCAAATATAAGTGTGGGGCCTGCGCCAGACCCCGCCTGCCACAGCTGACTTCTGTTTCCACAGTGCGTGTTCTTTCCAGGGCGTGAGCAGCCTGGGCTCGATTTTCCAGCGTACCATGAGACTCTTCTCCCCATGCTCCCAAAACCACTAGCTTCCTGGGTTCCTGATTCCCTGAACTAGAGGTCTTCCTCTATGCTTTTTGCTCAAATCCCTCTTAGGAGAATTTTGAATAACCAGAAAAGCAATGCAAATGACTTAATTCCTAGCATATTGTAATTACTGACATTTAAATAAAGCCGTTACTTTTAAAAGCATCCAACAGACCCTACGTGATCACGTCCCCTGTTCACCATCCTAAGGCTGCCCCAGGTGGCCACACTGTGCCCTGCAAAGTGGACCGCGGCCCCAGGAGCTGCAAACCCTGCGTCATCTCTTTCCAAACTATGCAAAGTGGTTAGAAATTTACTCCCTTCAACTCTTAATTTCATTCCATTTACTCCAAAGAATTTCATTCCAAAGTCATATATGCATGAAAGTTTTTATTGATTTTATATAGCTCTGCAACAAAGGTATATATGTGAATAAAATTAACATTTTAATGCATCCGTCACTGTGATATTGCAAGTGTTTTACACAGATAATCCACATTTTTATTAATAACTTAAGCATGAAAAGTAAACTTTTACCACTTAATGGTAAGGAAAGAGCTTTGTTTCAGGTAACCTTGGATGAAAGTTGGACAGACATGGGGCTCAGCATCACATCAAGTGCTACCGTGGGTTTTTCTCAACATAAAAGTGAGAAAACTTTCCACAGAGACAAATAGAGTTTTATCACAGTAACGCAGCCAAAGCCTTAACTGCCTGGAAGTTACACGTCAAAACTCATAGTGAGCTAACACCACAAATGTTCTGAATGATCCATCCCACAACAGTTTGATTTGTTCTACCTTCGGCTCTGTTGAAAACAAAGAATTGGGAGTCATCTGACGCGCAGGAGGGCATGTCCAGCCCTCGGGGGCACTGGCTTTCTCAGTCTCAGGCCAACGTTCAATTTCTGGGCTGAGCAGGTGACACAGAGGAGACTGGGGCAGGGGCCCGCACAGGAGCTCAGCCCCTTCCTCCAGCACAGAGCAAGGAGACAGAGGGAACGTGCCCAGCAGCATGGCCTCGCGTGGCCCGTCTTCCAGAACGTGGGTTCTGCGAACACACCTGACACACCCAGGGACAGTTCTCTCTCCACTGTGGTTGCGAGCGTGTCAGCCTGGAACTCCCAGAGTAAGACATTCACAGAGGGTCACACATACAGGACTCACTGCCTGTCCAGGTCAAAATCGTTACACACTGTGTGTCCGGCATTTCCATGTCCACTTGTGAAATGTTAAAATCCATGGATTTTTTTAAATGACGCTGTGTAGAGATGGAAAAGACCATAATCTTACAGAATGTCTGGCTCTTACCATCGAACGATGTTAGAGAATTATATGACATTTCAAACCAAACAGCCACGATACAATAAAATTGTGGTTCACGCCGATTTGGTTAATTGAGTGACCACATGCATTTACCTCCCTTCCTCCTACACATGTTAAGTGACAGCAAAGGAGTTTAAAAATAAAAATATCTACCAAGATGAAGGGATTGGGTGGAAGCCCAATGAGTTCACCAATTTACTGGGCATGTGAAGGGGGCGGAGAAGGGGTGATGGATGACACAGGCAGAGGAGAAAGGCAGCCCCAGCCACCACACCAAACCCTAGACACCTGCACCTATCACTCCAGGCAGAGAGAGGCGCCAGACATACGCAGGTCAGAGCATGGAGGGCCCTGGGAGTTCATCCACACGGTTTGGAGCAGTGCTGGCGCCAACACACACTCACTGAGCCTCAGTCAGGCTCATCCTCACATCCCTTCCCACAGACGCCCATCCACAGAGCGGGAGCATTCTTGCTTTGGAAGATAAAACTGATTTGGTCTAAATAAACACCTGTGTTCCTGGACTCGGGGGTTCTCCAGCCACACACTGGCTCTCTGCCCCACCAGCTACAGAGATGCCCCGTGACAAACAGAACCAGCACCAAAGTGAACAGAACAGAGCAAAAGACACACTGCAGGGAATACAGTAGATTCCTGACAAAAAACAATGAATTAGTCTCCACAGAAATATCTGAGAAAATATCACGCCCATTTTATAAAAATGTTACTATAAAAGAAGAAACAGAGAACAACAAAAGAGGTCTTAGAAATTAAAAATAAATTGTTGACATTAAAATTTCAATAGAAGTGTTAGAAGATAATATTGGGAAAATTACCAGAAAGTAGAACAAAATGTAATAGAGACCCAAAGTATGTCACAGAAAAGAACCAATGTGGGGAGGTCTTGCACCCAAGTAACACAAGCATGCTAGGCATGCTGGCTCACACCTGTGATCCCAGCCCTTTGAGAGGCCAAGGCGGGAGGATCACTTGAGGCCAGGAGTTTGAGTACAGCCTGGGCAACATAATGATACCCCAACTATACAAAAAATAGAAAAAAATAGCCAGACAACTTGTTTGAGGCTGCAGTGAGCTGTGATGGTGTCACTGCACTCCAGCCTGGGAGACACAGCGAGACTTTGTCTCAAAAAAAAAAAAAAAAAAAAAGAAGAAGAAATTAAATAAATAAATAAATAAAACACAAATCCAAGAAAAGAGACAGAAAAACAAATGGGAAAAAATGGTCAAAGAAACACTGAGAGTTCACAAACGCACAAGGCATGTGCATATGATCCAAATCGGAAGCACCACACACCAGACGCACGTTTGTGAATTTTTACAGCACTAGGCTAAGAGGTGAAACTAATCATGTCCAGAGAGGAGGAATCAGTGGCAACAAAGGAGCAAAAATCAGACCTCACAGCAACAACACTGAAATAAAACACACACAGGAAAATGCCTTCACAATTCTCAGGCAAAATTATTTTACTCTTAGAATTCTATACCCAGCCAAACTTCTGAACATACGAGGGTAGAATTTCAGATGGGCAAGAGAAGAAACTTTACTCTCCACTCTCATTTTCTTAGGAAATTATGTGAAGATTAACATCAACAAAATGAGGTGAAAATCAGCCAGAAAAAGACAAGACAGTAAGTTTAAGAAACACCAGGCCTGACCAGGAGGGGGATGGAGGGTGGGGAGGCGCAGCCCCAGGGCCATGTGGCTCTGCGGGGAACCCCCGTGGACCAGCCGCCAGTCCGCGGGGAGGGGGCCGCGCCTGAGGAGCATCTGCTACCCCAGGGACCGTGGGGCGACTTTTACAGGCCATGAAGAAAGAAACGCAAGAGAAGAAAACTCCGTTAGAAACTCCAGTCTGAGGAGGAAACTGGACCATTCCAGTCAGCTCTGCGGTGAGCAGTATCAGCATAACGTAAACACATCTTTATTCCCGATCTTCAGCTTGCAGAAAAAATAATACAGACTTTGAATATGTCGACCCTGACAATGCTGGGAGGCAGAAGTGAAGAGGGAAATTAAGTGTCGAGGTGCTAACACCTCTGCATTATAAATTGGGTTGTCAAGTGATTCTGCCGAGAGCTCACAGCATAAGAAACCACAGTGGGAATCGCTGTCAAGAGTTAACGAGTTACAGAAGAAGAAACTGAAAGCAACAGTTCA
The DNA here is from genome assembly GCA_963575035.1 of Avahi laniger. Classification (NCBI taxonomy): domain Eukaryota; kingdom Metazoa; phylum Chordata; class Mammalia; order Primates; family Indriidae; genus Avahi; species Avahi laniger. The sequence continues at coordinate 22,233 of CAUYSK010044428.1, read as the reverse complement.
ATGATATCAAGAGAAGGGGAAGTGGTGGTAAACAGTTAACGCTGTCCACGGCAGAGCAGTCAAGAGGCACGGAGGTCGTCCTGGGCAGACCTACGCGGGAGTTTCAGGGAGCCACACAGCGAGACAACCCCATGACACCAGGATGGGGGCCCTCGACCCTGGCACCTGTGTCGATGTGGGTTCGTCGAAGTACATAGGGGTGGATGTCTAGGAACTCTCTGTGCTGCCGCTCGACTTGGCTGTGCACCTAGAACTGCTCTGAAACCTAAAGGCTTGGCTTTGAGAAGTGACAAGTGAGTCTCCGGGTGCGAGAGGAAAGTTCCACCGTGATGCCTGCGGCGCAGTCTGGCTGTCGCAACTACGAGTGAGTGTCACTTTCATTTAAAATATCTGTACGTGTATTAATATGAGTTTTCAATGTTTATAGACAACAAACCTGAAGAGCAATAATAAGGAAATATCTCCCACTGAGAGAAAGGTCTTTATGGCTGTTTCAAAGTTTGTACAGAAAGTACAAATGTAGCACTACTGAGTTTTTATTGGAAGGAAAAGGTAATGTAAAATGTTGCTCACAGTTCAGCTTCACTCCTCATCTCCCTACCCAGCTCCAAGATCAGGGACCTGGCCAACCCCCACGCCCCAACCAGCCCGAATCCACGACAGTCGCCACTCCCAGGCTCTGGTTTCTGCGTTTGTGAAACCTGGTCTCCTGACAGGCTGCGGACAGCCAGACGCCTCTGTGGTGTTTAGCACCGGCCTGTGCGCTTGCCCAGCAGGTGGCATGGAACCTGTAGCAAGGTCTGGGAAAAACTCGCCACAGGATAAGCACACCAGAGACAATTACACCCAAAGAAATACAAAAGAAGAGAAACTGGTGTTTAGAACTGAGAATAACTGTGGAGATGATCTAATCCAATTCTATCCACTTACAGTGGAAACCAGAGCCCAGCAGCGAGGCCGACTTGCACATGCTCTCAGCCCTTTCGGGGAACGGGCGCCATCACGAGGGAATGGGAAGGCGTGTGTTCAGGTGTCTAACTCAGCTGTCGGCAAAGCACTGAGGAGCGCGCACTGGCGAAACAGTCCCCACCTGGAAACAGTTTCTATAACCAGTGGGTGGAAGGGCTGAGTGGCTCCTCAGGTGCAAGACGCCCGAAGACGTCACAGAGTGTTGACGGCCGTGTGCACCGGTCAGTGCTGACAGGGACGGAGCCGTGGCCACCTGGGGAAGAAAGACATGTGGGCACTGGACCAGCCCCCCGAGAGACCCTCGCAGGAAAGCCAAGCCCACCCCCATCCTGCCATTGTCTCCCTGAACGCGGATGACGACATCGTGCTGGACAAGCGCCTGCGAGACCTGTTTTTAGGGCAAAGCTATAAAAACTTGAGAGAGCCGAGCAAGCAGATGTTTTTGAAAGTTCCCAGGAAAACCTGTATGGTGATACTTCAGATGTGTCAGACGACAAATCGTTTGGCTATTTCTGATTTGTAATAACACAAGTACTCAAGGATCAATAAAAGAATCTCTCATGGAGATTGCTGGGTTTAGACAAAGGATAACTGGAAAGTGATTAAAAGCTGCTTTGCCATAAACAAGCGTATGCGGTATTACCTTATAACATGGGGCTTTCTGCCACAAAGCACCTCACTGAGCACAGTGCACGAGGCTCACAGAGGAGAGGGACCTGGGACAGGTCTCAGGGCAGAGGCAGCCAAGGAGGGAGTGGCCCCAGGCCCAGGCCTGGCCTCCTGCCAACCCGGCCAGGAGCACAGGCAGGTCACCCCACCTGCTCAGGCCTCAGAAACCTGCACTTCACTTTGATCTACGGGACAACCATGTGCGGTGGGCGTCGAGATCATCCTCATCCCCACTTCACAGACAACACAACCGAGGCTCAGAGACAGTGAAGCACAGCCAAGTGCAGGCGGCCAGGCAGAGGCAGCGCCAGCACCCAACCCGCGCCTGCGGCCAGTCTGACAACGTGGCAGTATGGGAGGCAAAGGGAGGACAGTTTGAGAGCGCCTGGCATATGCGCTCTGATGCCTTCTTCACGGGCACAGAGCACAGGCTCGATCCTTGATCACGCAGCAGCTCGGATGCGGAACTCCGGGGAATTGGACACAGCTCTGAACAACCCCAACACATCTGAATTCTGCTGAAGACACGAATCTAAAACAGGAAAATCAAAGGCGCACAGTCTTTAGATCGAAGACATCTGATCCTGGACACGGCACTGTATGATGCTAAACTGCGTCTCAGCTCCCGGACCACACAGGACGGTGACTCAGCACCGTTTCCCAATGGCTGTGAAACACACACGACGCCGACGGAGAAAACCGAGGGGTCCAAAGAACAGAGCCCAGATTAGGCAACGGCGTCCAGCTTAGGAATCCTCCAGCCAGTTGAACACGGGTGCAATTCTACTTGCAGAACAACATTTCTCAAAATACGGTTGAAGCTGATCACCTCTCACGTCCTTGGCATCATTGCCAATACATAATGGGAAGCTACTTTCTAAAGAAATCTCACAGCGGTGTATTTCTTAGTATGTTTTCATAAATCTAGTTAATCGTTGCACAATGATGGGTTTTCTGGATTAAGATATCTTATATAATCTGAATTGCTAATTGCTAAAAGGGACCCAAAAGTGAAGAAATGGTCAGAGTTGAGGGGAGAGAAGTTATAGGAGGAAGTTCAAGGAAGAAAGAGGCCCTGAGTTAGATGGGAACAGGATGGGAACACAGCAATGAAGAAAACCCTATGAGAGATGGGCTGACAGGGAATATTCCAGGGGTGCTGAGGCAGGTGCAAGGGCCCTGTGGCAGGGAGTAGTAATACACGGTCAGCGACTTACACAACAGCGGCTCTGCAGGGCAAAGGTCCCATAAAGACTTGAGACAGGGACCCCAGGAAAGAGACATTTTTCAGGAAGCCTTGAGAGCCAGAATGGAGAAATCTGGATTTGACAAAAGGCAACAGAACGCAGCATGCCGAGAAGTGACATGATAAAAATGGCTTCAGAAAGATTATCCCAGCAGCTGTGTGTAGGATGGTTTCAAGCCGAGAGAGACTGGAGGCGGGGAATCTGCTAAAAGAATGTTCTCCTAATTCAGGCACAGTGTGCGGAGGGCGTGGCCAGGCACAGAGCCCAGCGGAGGGAAGGAGGCTCTCGCGGCATGAGGGATCCCGGCCAGTCCTCGGTTTCCCCATCTGTAGAATGTGAGGTTTGCCCAGACTGTATTTCCACTCGAGTGCTTTCTAACTCAACACATTTCTGTTCTAAGACCCCAGATAAGATCTCCAGGCAGGCTGGACATGAAACCAGGGAGAAGAAAACAAAATAAATCTCGACTTTCGCACCTAAACAAGGCCTGGTTTGGCAAATTAAAGTCCACACACTTTTTATTATTCTAAAATCTTCTCAAATATGTAAGATCGCAAATTAGAAACGGATCAGACAACATTCCCAATAGCAGACTGATGGTTCCCAGCCCGACCAGGCCCTCACATGCTGCCCAGCGACGGCACCGTCCTCCCACTGGGTCTGCCAGGGCCTGGCGCATCCTTCCCGCTGCCGGCACCTCCTGCTCCTTTCCTAATGGCCCGAGTCCATCCCCTTCTCCCACCTCATGTACAGTCAGCATCCCCCACGGACACTTGGGGCCCGTTCGTTCACACTCACACAACCACCTTCGCGATGGTCCAGCCACACCAGTGACAACACGACCCAAAGGCTCCTCCACGCTCAGGCCCTGGCTGCCCTGCCAACCAACACGTCACAACAGGCGAGGAGCCTCACAGTCCCCAAGCACTGGCCCAGCCCGGAGCACTGTTTGAGCACCACGTGCAGTAAGCCGCTGCGTCCCCAACAACGCCTCCCCATCTCACTCTCCACCACCTCCGCGTCCCTCACGTGGCCTGCGCTGTACGTGGCACAACCCTGGAGCGACGGTCCAATCACGGAACAATTGATTTACGTATTCAGAACAATAACTTCCCAGCTAACTCTCCACGTGCTGTGTTCACACGAAATCAGCACCGCGAGAGCCGTCCCAGCAGACAGCAGCCACACGTGACCAGGGCGCTGCCAGCCGCTCCTGCCGTGCAACTCCGGGATGGGCCAAGCCTCGGTGCGTGTGGCCTGCGCCCCACACGACATTCCCCCAGCCCCACCAGCCCCAACTCCTCCTCAGCCCTCAGGCCTCACCTCAAATGCTACTTCCCTGCATGCTGCAGGCTGCCCCCACAGCCAGAGCTGAATTGCAATTATGATCATAGCAAAGACTTTTGGCGATTTAATTATTGTACCCTTAACATTTGTCTCCCTCCGCAGACCCTTAATCCAGCAAAGAATGTCCTTATTTCCTAAAATATACCCAATGCCCAGCACAGCGTTTGGCACCCTGGCAGGTTATCAATAAATCAACAAGTATATCAAGTGAATGAATGGCTCATGAGTAACGAACACAGAATTAATGCCCTCTTCTGCACGCATCAAAAAGTGTCTTCTGAAGGACCGTATTGCCAGCGAGCTTCTAGAAACTCAGCCAGCATTGTCCAGATTACTGCGCGTTGCTCAGATGATCTGCCAGATGCACTGAAAATACACATCCCTGGACAATACACACTGCTTTTTAACTCCTCCTTTGTGGCTCCAGACATCCGATTAATAATTACTTCTTTCTGAGGGAACGGAGGACACTGACATTGTAGTCGTGGTCTCTCACCAAAGTTCCCTCCGCCTCTCAGGAACAGCATCCGCACACAGGAAGTCGGACACGTGAAATCCACGCCTACGGTGCCTTGCTCCTGGCCTCGCCCCACTCACCCTGGGAGCCCTTGGATTTTCAGGGAGAGACTTATCCCCTGGTCTAAGATACAACGACGTCTGTCCGAGCCAACATCAAATGGAACTGTTTCAGTAAAATCTAGAAGTATCTTACGGATGGAGCTGGCAGCAGGACATCGCATACATATATCGCAGACAAATTCTGTCAAGGTCCCGCAAAGCAGCCCCAGGAGAGGTGCTGAAGCGCAGCCTGAGGTCCCCTCAGAGGCTGCAGTGAGGACCCAGAAATCCGGCCACACACCTCCCACGCCTGCATGGCGCATGACCCCCGACATGAGTAGTTACCGCTCGAGCCTCACTCAGACCCACCCAGGCAACAGAGCTCCCCACCCCCGGGGAAGTGGTGTAAAGCCACGCAGGCAAGGACCAGGCGTCAGCGGAACACACCAGTTGCCCTCCTTGCTTGGTGTCGCACGGGCTGCGCACGCACCTCTCCACACTCGCAGGCCACCCAGGTAGGGCATCGTGGAGGAAAACAACGACCACTTATCTGACTTGATTATCTGGGATCACCTTAGAGGACACACAGCGTGTTTCACAAATAGACAAAGCTCCAGCTGGTGAGCTGGGGCATTTTTCATACCTACAATGTTGGAACGAACGAACAGAAAAGAGCTCAAGGCAGCTCCTCATGAGTCCACCAACTGCGTCACTGACCATTTCTTCCCACTTTACTCTCTGCCGTGACTCTGCTTGTTAATAATTTCCCAGGCATCTGTGCCTTCCAGCGCCAGGGGGAGAATTTCTCATTCCCACGTCTGTCCACCATTTGAGAGACCCAGAGGGGACCTCGATCTTACAGTAATTCCAGTTCTTCTCGCCTAGAAGTAAGTGTTCACCAGCATAACTACGGTTTGTTAATAAATAGCTGCTATTCCTCCTGGAGGTTGAACGGCCCCATTTCCCCACAGACAGAGCTTAAGTATTAACACGATGACATCATGGCTGAATCAACCAGAAACACATGAAAGAGACCCAAGACTGCCTGACTTCCCAAACGTCAGTTTCCTCTGGAAAATTTCTAGAATTCGTATTCTGAGATATGGAGCAGAAATTCCTCAGAAGTTAATACTGTTTTCTCTCCTCTGCAGAAGTAACACTCACCTTACTACCCCCAGGCCTAAATTTTTAGGGTTACATCCCACTCGTGAAGGCTTCCTGACTTTTCAACACCTGTTTTCATGTTTGCCAGAGAGCAATGGTGTTAAATATTGTAACACTCAACCTAAACACGCTGAGTTGAAAGATAGTCTCAAGCTTGCAATGCTTGTTCTTTTGAGGACATGTGGGGAACCACTAACCACACAGTGACCACGGTTTTTGCCACAGAAATAATACTTGGGAAGCAAGATGAGCATGAGTTTGATCAAATGGAAAAGAATAAAATATTTGCAAGGAAGACTGTTTGAGAAACCCCGGAAGTGCAGCTACAGCGGGCGGGCCCTGCCAAGTGCCAAGAGGACTCCTCGGCTCGGCCACAAGTGTCCACAGTGAGACTCCCCCGCAGCCTCACCAGGGTCCAGCACAAGTGTCCTTCATGGCAGGAGCCTGAGCTTGGAGACTGCGCATTCCAGCACCTCCCCATTCATCCATTTCAGGAGGGAGCATAAACCACCTTCTCGGCGAACCCACTGTGCCCAGTGCTAACAAATGGTCCCAGAGCACAAAGTCAGGAAGACACGATTCCTTGGAGCTGCCCCACCACCTGATTCCACACCCCTGGGCCTGCACCCTGCACTGCCAGGCCCCGCCCGCCAGGGGTGTCCGGGTGCTCAGGTGAACGTTCGGTTTGTGCTTCTCGCCTGACTGCGGACCGCAGGGGAGCAACGCCAGGTCTCACCTGCCCTTTTCCACACCAGGGCGGGACCTGGACACACATGGAACCTGGACGCACACAGGCCCTAATACAGCAGGGCAGTCGTGGGCTCTGCTCCTGTTCCCACCAGCGGAGCAGCAGCCTGTTATCCGCACATTCGCTGCTGCTTCTCTGCTTTATGGCTGGAAACCAGACACACGGTTCTGTCTACACCGACAGACCAAGAAGCCAGGCGTGGGGTACAGAGTGGGCGTCCACCAGCCCTTCCTGGGCTCCCAGCGCCAGGCCAGAGACCCCCGAGGGGACCCTTTTCTAAGCTAACAGCAAACGGCTACTTCTCTGAGGAGAAAAAAATAATACGCTTGAAGAAAAGGTCAGATGAAGCAAGATTTGAAACCTGTTATAAGGACCAGGAAGGGACCGATAGGCAGCCACAGGTTGACGTCCCACCTCTTAACTCGCCTTCTGTAAAGTCTTTAAAGGAGAAAATTCGGCAGCGGGTCAGAGAGGGAAGAAGGCAGCAGCCCCGGAAGGAACAATCACGGAAACATCCGCAGCGGCAACGTGCGGCGGAAACAGGTGTTTCCAACCCGAGAGGCTGCGTGAGATGGGCGTGGCCGAGGGCACCTGTTTGCCGACAGAAGCGTCGGGAAGGAGAAACATCCAACCCGCCACAATTCGGCCAATTCGCCGTCTCAGACGGAAAGAGCTTGGGCTGGGGACAGATATTTCGGAATAGATCTATTTTTAGACTGGACATTTTTCAGAAACTAAATTTAGCCAGCTTGAATTCTTTTTAAAAATGCAATCCCATTAAGCTTTTTGAAATAGGAAATCTACGTTTCATTACAAAGAGAGAACGCAGCGTTCCCTGCTCAGCCTGAAGCATGGGAGCAAGTGACTGCCAGGTGCCACACTCGGCAGATACACACGGGTGCCTGGTGCACCTGGGGAGACTGAGGCACGTAGACACGTGGACGTGTGCTCCGGCTGCCATGAAAGTCAAATATCAAAAATGTGTGGCCGTTCACTGTTTTTAAAATAATTTATTTGTAGTTTTTAAAAAGTCATGTTTTAATTTGCCTTTTTGTTACCATTCAAATGTTTATTAACCAAAATACTGACTTTCATTAATTTTCTGTTTATATTCTTTGTCCATTTTTATGCACACAGGAAAAAAATCTTTTTACAGTAAGGATATTAACTCATTTTTAAGGATAAGAACAACGGTGCTTCCAAGCTCGCTGTGCACTTTAGTTTTATTCTCAGAAGCACAGAAAAGATTCTAAATGCCTATCAGACCTACTGATCCTCCCTCTTGTTGTTTTCTCTCTCAGTTTCTCTTGTTACCTTCACATCTGCAAAATCCTTCCCTGTGCACAGCCGGCTCCCCCTCGCCCATCTCTCCCAGGTATCCGGAGGGTGCAGAGTGGGTGCCGTGTCCATCAGGGGCAGGAGCTCCTCTCAGAGGCCATCTGGCTCTAGTTGGGAGATTCCTCAGAAAGTCCACATCTACACAGTGGGCCAGGGTCCACCTCAAATCCCTGGAACGTGCAGATGTGGCCTTATCTGGAAGAAGGGTCTTCGCAGATGCGATAAATTGAGGGTCTTCAGATAAGGGTCAGATAACCCTAACTCTAACCCTGACCCTTATCTGAGTGGGCCCTAAATGCATCCACATCTGTCCTCGCAGAGAGGACATGAGACAAAAGAGGACAGACATGGAGAAGAGGAGAAGCCACCAGAATGACGCAGCGGCTGGGGTGGAGCGACGCAGCCACTGGTCCAGGACACCAGGGCCCCCAGGAGCTGCAGAGGCAGGAAGGACTCTACCTGGAGCCAGCTCAGCTCCGAGTCACCTTGACCTTGGACTTGCAGCCTCCAGAACACACATCTGTGCTTTTAAGCCATCTGGCTTGTGGTAATTTGTCGCAGTAGCACCATGATACTAAACATACCTGTTAATCAATAATTCTTTTCCTAGGAATGTATTAGAGAAAAATAATCTAGATTTTCAGAAAATATTGAAAAAGATATTAATCACAAAATAATGGCCAAATATTTTCCTAAGCAACTTAGATGTTGGACAACAGGGAAATAGTTGAATCATTTTGCATATGGGAATATTATACATCAACTAAAATCACATTATCAAAGACTATTTTGAATATAATGGGCAAATTCTTAGAAAAGAATATAAAGTGAAAAAATCAGGACAGTTTTAGATTTTGGTTTAAAAAATAATTAGAAGAAGGCTGGAAGGATGCACACCAAGAAACAGTAATTATTTCTAGGTCGTGGAATTATTGGAGACTTGCAACACACTAATAATTTCTAAATATTTGGCAGATAATGTGACCAGAAAAAAAAAGAAAATGTATGAAAGTAGCCAACTTGCCTCCAATTTCACCACCAGTCATGGCAGAGAACAAAACATATCACAGGAGAGAAGAGACTCAAAGATGTAACTAACACCACGCAAGATAACAGGAAGAAAGGATCTGGCTGCTGGAAAGGCACCGCCAACGAGTACAACAAAGCACTGACCTCTGAGTTTGCCCCTTCTCGTTCATGGGAAATCACTGAATACTTCTCAAAGAATGTCCTACAGCGGTAACAGAGGGAACATTGCAAAGGAACGGCGCTGACATTCACAGCTACGCGCAGCCACTACCTGACTTCTGCATGGTCTTCAGTGGGGCCATCAGCAAAGTTACAATGCTGCAGATCTAGGTGTACCAATATGTTTGGGAAGCATTTTTATTTTCTTTAAAAAATACTAAACTGTGTTGCAAACTGATACAAGACACTGTATTTTCTCCCTTCTCCATAGTCTGGGCTCCAATGCTTTGCTGGGAGGAAACAAAAGACAGGTGAGGGCTTCCCCCTTAGGCCACAGCAGGTGCCGGACACCTCCACCTGCCACCGGCAGGGAGCCCACGGCCACCCTCCAGCCCACGCTCTCCAGCTAACTTGAGCGAGCACCAGCTGAGCTGCTCTGGAAGCTCAGTCCGGGAGGAAGCGGACCAAGGTGGGGAGCGCTTGGCCTCACCCCTTGGCTGCCCAACGCCAGGTTCCCATCTTCTGCCACTGTCCCCCCAGCCTTCCTGTCGGTCTGCACGCCGGCAGGTCCGCCGAGGCTTTCCACTGTGCTTACATCTGCCAAAGTTTGTTTTTTGGACTTGGGATCAGGTGACAGGTAAATCCAATCATGTAATTAACATAGGAATGACTGATACATCATGAATTTTTACAAGGGATTTGATGGATTTTCAGAGCTTTCTACCTCCCTATTTGCTTTACAACATCTTTACAATCTTTTTATTGGACGAACACATAAAGAAGTCCCTTAAGACTTTGTTAAGTAACAAAAGTATTGCTTGCCATGGTAATTTATAAATTCAGAAGAGCAGTCATAGGGTGGTTGCCGATGCCTCTATCCTGATTTCAGGGAGAGGTGGCTTCTCCCCAGAATGCACCTTTGCACAGCCTTGGGGGTCACCAGGGACAGATCCACCCAGAGGACCTGTTAAGATGAATGGAGCCCAAAGCAATGGTCCCTTTGCTCTGGCTGGTAACTGGTAAGACACATGAGATGTGAGGCAGGGTTTCTGGAGAACTTCCAGTAAGATTTCTACACTGTAAACGTGAAACAAAGCAGGTTCCTCTAACAGAAAGGTCGGCTGGTGCCGAGACCCCTCCCCACTCCTGGCCTTGGCAGGTAAGGGTGGTGGGTGACAGCTGAGCCCACAGACCCTCCCACGCACAATCCTCCCCCACAGAGGACAATGCCCACGGTGGCGGTGAAGACCTCACCCTCAATGACAGCCGAGGCACAAGATGCAAGAGCCTGGGGACAGAGCGACCACTGGCCACAGAAACCCACCTGTGTCAAGTGACATCATGAAGGCTCTAGGGGTGGCTGTCCCTGCAGCTGTGTGCCGTAAAGAGGACCCAGCCCTTCCTGCAATACCTTCAGGGCTGACGCCCGGCCAGGAGGACACAGGTCAGGAAGGAGGGAGGCCTGGGTCACAGAGGAAACTCGGCTGTGACCCTCTGACAGGAGCTAACGTACACTCCTATGTAGGTTGTTTTGAGTGCGACCTTCTATAACAGGAAGCCAAAAGATTTCTGATACAAACAGACAAAAAAAAAAGGAAGGAAGGAAGGAAGGAAGGAAGAAAGAAAGAAAGAAAAGAAAGAAAGAAAGAAAGAAAATCAAAACCACCGTCAGTCTCAGCACTGTAGCTACACGGCTGGTTTCTGGACCTGTGTTGGTTCATCAGAGGTGGACGGGACACCTCGCGCTCCGCAACGATTTGGGCGCTTGGGACACAACAGCAACCAACACGGATAAACCCTCTGCCCCACAAAACGTGCTGTGGATTCCAGATTCCAGCCCGATGGTGTGGCCTGGGCCTGGCCAGACCACGTCCGCGACCTTGGACCAGTCACCCAACCTCTCTTCCTCGGTTCCCTCACCTGCAACCTGCAGGTGACGACGTACTGACCTCACAGGGCAGGTGCAAGAATTAAACAAGTTAATGTGGGTAACACTCCCAGCAGGGTGCCAGCACACATGCTCAATCCAAGCCAGTTATTCTCAGACAAACGTTAAAAAGTAAGTGAATCACACGGAACATGAGAAGGTAGCCAGGGAGACAGAGCAACAACTTCAACATGCAACCAGCCTCACTGAGAAGTCTGTGTGTGGGAAGACCTGGGGAGACAGGAGCTGAGCCCCCCCATCTGGGGAGGCCACGCAGGGGTGCAACGCCCCACCCCAGAGGCCGCTACAGCTTGGGGATGGTGGGAGGCCGGGGTGCGGGTAGCAGGGCCTGAGGGCATGAACTCAGAAGGCGGGTGTGGACCCCGCATGCAGCCTGCCTGTACTCTGAGCACCTGTAGACGAGAGTGGGCTAACAGGGCCCCACCCTGGGTGCTGAACACGCCCCCACTCTCTCCTCTGCGCTCCCCATGCAGCGGTTTCAGGGACATGAGACGATACTGTTCACACTGTCTTGTGATCTGTTTTCTTCACTGAACACTATACGGACACCTTTCTGTAGTATTAAATACTTAACTTTCATCTTTAATGGCAGTGTATTTTTTATAATGTGGCCATACCATAATGAATCCATCCATTCTCCTGCTCTTGCCGTTTTCCAGGGTCACACTAGGAAACAAAACTGGGGTGAACATCTGCTCAGCTAACGTCCTGTCAGTTCATCACTTTGTCCTCAGGACGAGCTCCCAAAAGTGAAATTGCTGGGATTAGTTACATGCAAAGAAGGGTCTTGTTTAATTGAGTGCTGTGACTCTTAAGAAAACAGCATCAGAGAAGCACATGGTGGATAAACTGGAGACTAGGAAATAACTGTTTGGTTGCTTTAAAGAACTCTGTAGCTCACCTATCACAACAAAATAAGGCTTTGGATCTAATTATAGCGAAAACCTAGAACATTTTGTCATAGACCCAGAAATGTTACCTTCCAAAACAGCCATGATGAAAGTTTGAAACTACAACTGCCAACTTTTTACGTAAATTTCTAAATGATCTACAGTGTAGATTCTACACTGTTTTTAACAGAGTCAGAAAACAGATGTTCAGAAATTTGTCCAGAAACTGTCAAAATATTACAAAGAATTTCATAAAAATGGGAATTACTTTTAAAATAGCCAAAGGTTTCCATTCAAAGGCAAATGAAAAGGCCTACAGATGCACTGATGTGGCAGCAAAGTCTCGTGTCTCCATCCCACATGCGACCCAGAGCAGCAGTGGGCAAAACACAGAGGTAAGACCCTCGATTGCCGTACAACAGGAGCTAACTGGCTGCAGGCTGACTTGTTCTTTCAAATATTTATGGAGAAACATGGCCTAAAACACTGCGGCAGATATGAGGGGACCGCCAGTTCTGCACCCCTTCCCACCACCTCCGCCGCACCAAGGATAGAGCCTGGCACCTGGCACGCAGCTTGGGAACCTACAGCATGGCACAAATGATTGCACCCCGAGAGAGGCACAGGCTTGAGGATGACTTCATTCCAACCTCAGGGCCTGGGAAGCCACAGGGGAAGTGGCGTCTCAACTAGGTCTGCAAGAATAAATACAAGGACAAGCTAGGAAAGAAAACATTGTTAAGTGTGGGCAATGCAGGAGTCCTGCTGGTGCATGGCTGAGTCGGGGACAGGGGAGGACACGGAGTAGTGAGAGCCCAAGCACCACAGCAGGGTACTGTGAGGAAAGCAAAGGGGAGACGCGGCGTGAGGGGTGGAACACGCCTGTGCCCGAGAGCACTCACACATCAGACAGATGGCCAATGTGGCTCTTGAGCCAGGGTGCAAGGACCACCCAGACAAGGCGCCCTTCCTCACAGAGGACGCCTGGAGCACAAGGCGGCGTGAGGTGCACCGCCACAGTGCACACAGAGACCCCCGACTCATCTCACAGGGGAGATGAGCAGAGACAACAGCTTCTAAGCTCTTACTGGTGAAGCAGGGAGGAAGGAGGGAAGTGGCTAAAGGTCAGAGACAACAGTGACAAGGACTCTGTATCTTTGTGTGTTGTAGGACATATGAAGATACATCAAACTCAGCAAACTTGAATTGTGCACAAAATACACAACATGAAGTCACACAAACCTTTGACACTAAACTACAGCAGATTAGTGGCTGATGCAAAGTCCTGTCTCCTGTACCCACACAGCCCACCTCCAGGCCGTGGGAATTACGTGGAAATAGCTCGTAAATATGAGGCAAGAACCATTAGACCATCCCATAGGTTGTTCACATGTGTTTTGCTTTTGGTTTCTTTCAAAGTCTCCTCCTAGACACTATCAGGAAGGACGCTTCCGTGTTTGCACAATTGTTACGTTAAGCAGCCCCAACTGCTGCACGCAGGATCCACCCTGAGAACACCTTTCATGATTTAGCACTGGGGAAAGCTTTTCTTCTCTGACAATGAGTGAGCGATATCCACCCTGATGAGGTGATCAAGTGAGGGTTTGTGGTTCTGGTTTTTGTTGACTTGACTCCCAGGAAGCTTTGTGATACCCAAACAATCACATTGACCCTTGTGTTTACTGTGTTTGTTTTCTCTGATTTTCTGTTTCTATTTTATTGACATTTCTGCCCTTGTCCTTTTGTGGTTAAGAGGTGTCAAACATTTTGGAAAGTAGTAGCAAAAGAGATATACGAATAAGTAAAAGAAGACTAGAAATAATAAGCACCAGATTTTTGTGGGAATTCAGAGAATGGCTTGATAACTTCCATCGTAGGCTGGCTCTAACCAGGTCCCGATTTTATATCTTCATTTCTCCATGATAGAATTGTCAAGACTTATTGTGCATTTACTACGTGAACTATTCTTAATGCCTTACAGCCATCAATCCATTTAACCCTCCTGACAACCCTGTCAAGTTACATTGTATTTGCCCCTCTTTGGGTGATGAAGAGACTGAGATATAGTGAGGTCAAATAAATGGCCAAATGCCACTGGGCTGCGCAGGCTGGCGGCAGAACCTGCACTTAGTCACCACCTCCTCCTGCCACCATGGAAGCTGCTTGTCGACACTGTGAAAAAATCACAGGATGGATGCTTGATAAGCACAGGGGGATATTTTTCATATTGTCTGACTTAAAATACATACTCTCTGGGGCCTAGGAGGTCATTTCCATTTTTTTCTTTTGTGCAAAGTATGGAACACCATTTTAAAGACAACAACCAATTACAGTCACAAGGTTACTTTTTTAAAGTTTTTGCTACAATGTTATGGATGGGCTGGTTCCAAATGTTTATTCATTTTAGAAATGATTAATTTAAAGTTTTCCCTTTTTACCATAGGTATACACAAGAAGTGTACTACATAAAAACATTACCTGAAGATGAACAAATCTTGCCCTACGATAAGAGCTTTAACATGGAAATTTTCAAACAAACTAGAAACCTGTACATCCCATTTGATTGACAGGGACAGAAAGCAAAATTCAAAGGGAGAACTTCCTGGTTTTATGTGACTGAAAATCCAGGTGCAATGATGGTTTCAGGTACAGCTTGGTTCAGGGCTTCCAACAACACCAGCAGGACACGCTGTCCCCGTGTAAACCACAGCTTCTTCCCCACAGACAGGTGTTGGCTTTACTTTCAGACAGGCTGTCCTGTGAGGCTGTGAGGCCCTACATCTTCCTAGTGCTTTCCTTAAAAGGTACATAAAATTTCAGTCTCGGATGAATTCTGTTCTTAAGAGATGGGCAGGACCCCAGAGCTTCCTTTGGCCAACAGCAGCCCACTCTGAAGCAGACCCTCATCATGGGGAGGGGTAGCTCTCCAGAGGAAATCAGCATACCATCATCTTAGAGAGGTGAATTCATACTGAATGGCAGATACACCAAAAGTCTACTATGTAATAAAATTGGCCTAGTAAGTTCAAGTCCTAAAGGTCCACTAAGAAGGGCAGGATAGTTCAAGAGCAAAGGCAGCAGACACCCAGCGGGAGAACGCGGTCAGCGGTCAGCAGACTGGGAGAGGTGCCCCCTTAGGAGCACCTGCAACCAATGCCTGTCAACGGGGACATCATAACAGCCAAAGAAACTGCCGGGGCAAAACCAAGGCACCATGTGAGAAAACCTGTGAGCTGTGGATCAGCTTTTTCATGGCAGATGAAGTCAGCGCACAAAATAATGGTATGAAAAAGGAAAAACAGTGGTTCACATACAAACTCCAAATCTGTCACTTGTCACTGCTGTTAAGCCCTGGAAGGGAAAGTGACTAAGCAGATGCAGGATTTAAACTGCAGTCCACATACCCTACAACCCATGCCTGGTCAGTGTGAGCGCCTGTAGCTCAGCCTCCCTAAAACTGAGAGTGTTTTCCCACGAATACACCGGAAATCACCATGCTCAGTCTCTGCGCTCACAAGTACCTAGGAAACAACGGAACACATTTAAGAAGTTGGCAATTGGCTAGATTCCAATGATGAAAAATAACTCCTCAGTAAAACCATGGTTGATTAAGAATAATTTTTAACTGCATAAGATGTTTGCCCACTAACTTCCTGTGTGGTAGCCTATAATTCTTTTATAACCAACATGCTGGCAATGCTCTGAATACGACGCCCATCTGGCCAAAATGATGAATCATAGCTATTTTTATTGTATCCAATGGATGACCATGGCATATACATTCTAAGGGTCAATAAATAATACATTTAATTAACATCCTTTTAAAATCTATAATCAAAGCATACATTATTCAACTCCTTGAAAAACTGAGGAATCATGAAGTTTTTCCTCAAATATAATTATGAAAAATTATAGCATTTCTTCAATTTCAACATTACGGAAGATAATGTCTTAAAAACAGAGAAAAACATCCTCCAACACTTAAAAAAAATTAGAGCCCTTTAGTTTAAGAATTGGTCAGTTCTGAGTACACAGAACCCAGTGTGATTTAAAATTCTGGGAAGCACATTTTTGCTTTTAATATTTAATTCGAAATTCCTACCAATTTCAAAAATGAAGCAGATAAAAATAGAAGAAGCAATAGATTGCCATAGAAGGACATATGTATGTGATTGGGGAGAAATAATGCGATGTAATCTGAATTCCATAAAAATTAAAAATATTGTTAATTAAAATCACAAGTAGCCTGAGACATACCAAAAATATCGGTAAATAAATACGTGTTTATTTATGCCTCAAGCAGTAGCACTTTGGATAATCATACTGTAAGTGAGAACTTCTTTGGAAGGAAAGGAAACAAATGTCTAATGCTATGAAAAGTCGACTTAGAATGCTTATCTGAGAAAACATCTTTGTGGTGAGAAAACTGCAATTTTAATTAGTCCATCCCTTTTAATTATTTGACATAGTACTCATTTTGCCTACTAAGCTTACCCTTTAACCTAAAATGTGATATACAGATCGGACACCACAGATCAATAGAGCAAGTCATTCCATGTGTATCGACTTCTCACCAAGGAACAGAGATTGCAAAGGAAAGTTAACGAAAGGGTGGGCAGGGTTCACGGAGTCCACTTCCTTGCTGGTCATGGCTGGGAACAGAGCCCACAGCCACCGGGGCACTAATGTTGGTGAAGATGTCTCCGGTCATGGGGGATAGTGCAGGACGGTTCAGGACAGGCCTGTTGCCATGTTCTCCTGCTACATCCTGGGGCTCACAGCCCAGAAGTACTTGAGCAGAGAGTGTTCCCTGTGGCCTGCTAGTCATGTTGCCAGATGTAGGGTATAAAATATTCTAATTTGTTCTCTTCCAAGCAACAAAAAAGTCACACCACCTAAAAGGAAATGTACGCACATTCTACAATTACTCTTGGAGCCAAACCTGTGAGTCACCCAGCTGTCTGCACAAGACAGTTTGGCTACTGCAAAATCCTGATTAATGACTTTTTAAAAAAACCCAGAGTAACAACTGATCTGTCGAAAAATTATCATTTTTTTCATCATTTCACCATTTTTTGCCTTGGTTACCTGTTACTTTGCTCAGAGACCATGAAGGAAGTGCCATGAAAATGGTGCTACTGGCACACCGGCCTCCAGCCTAAAGTATCCCCTCCAGGGCGAGCGCGGGAGGGGCGGTTGGAGCAGCGCTGCGACCCGAGAACAGCGACCTTCCCAACGTGCTGCCTGGACTCGGGCTGTGCCATGATAACCGGTTACCTCCTAATTGCAAATATAATTAATTCACCATCTGCAAAAAAGAGTCTCCTGTGAAGCACAGACCACTGGGGTGTTGACTTCCAATCAGATCCACCGTCCCTTGGTGATGCCAGAGCCCGACCGAGGCCGGGCGCGCCCTCCGCAGCTCTCCCGCGGAGAGGACAGGAAAGCCGCTGCGCTTCGCGCTCCGGCTCCGAACCACCCACAGCCCGGCTGGCTGGCGGAGTTCATCGGACAGGACGGATTCGCCGCCGATCGCCTTATTTCTAATCGATACAGGACAGCCGCCACTGACCAGTCACAAACTCCGGCCCAGCCCGGCCCGCGTGGCCAAGCGCTCGGAGAAGCACACGCAGGGCCGGAGTCGCGTCGGCGAAGTGGGAAGAGCCGCGGCCGGGCAGGCGCCCGAGTCCCCAGCACGCCCGGCCCGGCCCGCGCCCACTCCCACCTGCGCGCCTCGCGCGTCTCTGCAGGCGCGGTGCCTTGTCGCCCCCACCTCCTCCAACTCTTGCTCTAGAGACCCCCTATACAGGTCCTCAAGTCCAGTTTTCTCTGAAGCCTCCCAGCACCGCGCTCGCTGCGAGCGGAGGAGCCCGGCGGGGAGAGGCGCCCCCACCCCGGCCCACCCCGCCCGGCCCGCCGCCCCCCACCCCTGGCTGCGCAGGGCTGTAATAATTACATCCTCATTATTTCTCCTGCAATCGTTAGCGAAGGAGCCCGAGAACAGCAACAGCCGCTGCCGGGGGAGGCTTAGTTACAAAATCCTGCGCTGGGTAGCGCCTCGCTTAGCAACCACCCCGAAAAAAGCCCCCGTGCTCCTCGCTCGCACTTGGAGAGCCGGGCGGCGGCCACCCCCTCCCGGCGCACCCCCAGCCCCTGGCTGCTGCAGCCGCCACAGCCGGGCAGAGTGGTCCCTCCTGGCCTTGGGGCCGTCCCCGCGACCCCCGCGCGTTCTGCCAGGGCTCTGGCACCTTTCATCCATCCCCAGCCCGTCGGCGCTCGCACCTGGGCTTGGGGGAGGGGGACGCAGTTTTCAGGTCGCCGCCCCCATTCCCTCGCGGTTGCCCCACCTGAGCTGGCTGCAGCCCCTCGCTCGCCGGCGCCCCCCAGACTGTGCCCCCTCCCCGCGGGGCGGGGCATCTCACATCTCCGCGGCGCCCGCTCCTGAAGCCCTGGAGCCCAGGGGCACCCCCGACCCCAACCCGGCAACGATGCGCACAGCCCAGCGAGGAGCTCAACGCCAGACCCCGGCACAGGCTGTCTCTGGGGGTCCCCGCGCTCCAGCCCCGGCGGGCAGTGCGTCCCTGAGCCGCCCCCGTCCCCCGCCCAGCCGCCCTCGCAGCGATCTCGCGGGTCGGTCACGGCGCGCCACCCCCTCCCCGGTCCTCCCTGCCTCGACGGCTCCCGCTGCCCCGCGCCCGGGTCCCCGTGCCCGGTCCCGCGGCCCCGCGCTGCTCGCACCTTCCTCAGCGCGGACATCCTCGGGCGCTTCTAGTTCAGCAGGTGCCTGGCGACTTGACGAAGTGGCCGAGCCTTCAGGCCGGGCTGCACGTGCGACCCCGCCGCCAGCTCCCGATGCTCGCGGCTCGGTAGGTCCGCCGGGGTCCGTCGGTCCACTGTGGGTCCGATCGCCGCCACCACCGCCGCAGCTGCCGCGCGCTCCGACCGCGCTCGAGCCCGGCGCACGGTAGGTCCTCACAGCCGGCGCCTGCGCACTCGGCGCCCGGGGAGGCACCGGCGCACTGGGGGGCGGCCGGCGCGCGCTCCGTCTGGGGAAGGGCCGGGCGCCCGCGCGCCTAGGGGGAGCGCCCAGCGGCCACTAGGGCCAGTCCGGCCGCCCGGGCCCCCGCGCGCGCGCGGCGGGGAGCGCGCGCACAGCAGCCCCGCCCGGCCCAACTGTTGCGCAGGGAGCGCGGGGAGCGCAGGCCACCCGGGCGCGGGGCGCGGGGCGCAGGGTAAGAAGCTCTCGGCCTTCACGCTGCACGCGCGAGCCGCGTTCAGGCGCTGGAAAGTTAGCAGGAGAACCCGACGCACATCTCTTGGCACCGGGGAAGCTCCAGCCCACACTGGACCGAGGTAAGGGACGCGCCAGCGCATCCGTGCGAGGGGTTCGTGCGCGCTGTGAAGGCTCCTCCATACCTGAGGGGCTCCGGAGCAGAGACAGGACGCGGACGACAGCACTAGCTCCCCGTCTGCCCGGCATTCCGCTGCGGGGGTCGCTGCTGCTGTGGGTGCTGCGGGCAGAACCTCTCACGATTTCCACGGCGTCCTCCCCTGAGATGAACTGTGCCCGTGGTGTCTCCACAGGAAACAAGGATCCACCGTGGTGTCCCCAGACCCCACGACCAGCAGTCTCTTCAGTAACAAACCGGGTTGAGACGCCGTGAGCGCCCTCAGATGGGGCCGCTGCCTTCCTAGTTTGCTGTCAGCAGCATGCAGAGGAAGGAGGGAGAATTAATCCAGCAGAAGGTGGGTCAACCACCCGCAGCCTTCCGGAAAATGCAGCATCATTGGCCATATTTCGATAGACTCAACTAAGTTCACATATCTACGCAGGCCACACCGCCTTCCAAGGTCTCTGACCTGACCTGGGCAGGCCACTTAGCTCCACTTTAGCTGTGAGGTTAAAATGAAATAAAAGATGTGAAAACAACTTGAACACCAAGATGAAAGTTTATAGAAAGACGGATAGGGGTGCAAATAGAAGGGCATTCGGTGATCAAACTATTTGAAATGGGTCAAACCAATCTTTTCCAGAAATTCCGAGGTTCCAAGTATCCTTTTGTAAGATTTTTCTATATAATCAGTCCTCCAGATAGTAATCAATGGCGGTTTATTTCCAAAGCAGGGAGCTACCCGATGAAGCAGGTACAAAGATGAAGCAGATACAAAGATGAATCGAAGGCGTCTGACCACGTCCCATTTCTCCGTGGTGTTTCCAGCATCTTCCAGTTTGTCTCCACTGTCAAAAAAAAGCGAATTGAGTGTGCCAAACCTCAACCAAAAGTATGAATTCTAGACCAATCTCTTTTTATTTTACAACGCATTCTCCCTTTACTCTCCTCCTCTCCATGTCTGCCCCCATCTCTTCATCTTTTAAGAAATATACGTTTTTATTCTTTCATGCAACAGCAACAGAAATAGCGCAGGTGTCCTGAGTGCCCAGGAGGCACTCTCACCAAGTGAGCGAAATAGAACATCACTGGCCCCACCAAGCTTTCAGTCTGGAGAGGAGCCAATTTATTATAAAAATCACACAAGTAACATATAATTACAAAGAAAATTACTCCTCTAAAGGAAAGATATTGGGTGTTATTGAAAACATAAAAAAGGCAACTAATACAGTTTGTGATATCAGGGAAGAACCTTTGAGGAAGTCATCATTACACTTTACTCTGGGTTCTCCCTCAAGCAGAGCGTGGGACATGGATTTGGGTGCAAGTAGTTTATTTGGGAGACTGTTCTCAGGAAGCTAAAAGAGTGAGACAGGGAAGGAGGGACAGCTAAGGAATGATGTGTTGGGGACTGGGTACCCCTGTGAGCACCTGGAGCTCAACCCCCCTGCAGACCCTCTGGAAGGCAGCACTTTTCCCAGCTAACTCCATCCCCCTACAATTGGGGGCTGCTCCCCCATTCTCCTCACCCCCACATCCCCCAGATGAGCATCTCCCATAGCTTCAAAGAAAGCCCAAGGCCTGCCAGCAGGGTCTGAGAGGAAGCAGGTGACCCACTGCCAAGGTTGCAGTCACAGGTGGCACCTGCCAGAACCCTGAGAAATGGCATTTAGGCAAGAAAGAGCAGAGTGTGAAAAGGCTCCGGGCAGAAGGAAGTGCAGGCTTGCAGACGCAGAGAGGCAGAAGGACTCAGCGATTTTTCTTTCAACTGAATAGTAAAAACAACCAAAACTAAGTAAGCAAGGGAGAGGGCAGCAGGAAAGTGGCTGGAGAGGCAGAATCTCTTAGAACATTTTAAGGGCTTTGAATTGCATTCTACACACAGTGACTTTTGATGCAGGATTGAGCAGGGCAATAAGATTTTCTTCATAACAATCATGTCATTTGCAAACAAATACTTTCATTTCTCCCTTTCCAGTCAGTATGCCTTTTATTTCCTTTTCTTGTCTTATTGCATTAGCTAAAATTTCCAGTATGATGTTGAAAAGCAGTGGTGGGAGGGGACAACCTTGCCTCATTTTGGGTCTTCGTCCAAAATCTAGTCTTTCACCATTAAGCATGTTAGCTGTAGGGTTTTGTAGATGTTCTTTATCGAGTTGAAAAAGTTACCCTCTATTCGTAGCTGGCTGAGAGGGTTTTTGTTTTTGTTTTTGTTTTTTAATCATGAATAGGTGTTGGGTTTTGTCAAATGCTTTTTCTGCATCTGTGGATATGAGTGTGTGACTTTTCTTCTATATCCTGTCACTGTGATGGTTTACATTCAGTGATTTTTGAGTGGCAGTGAGATTTTTCAAAGATCATTTTGGCTGCTGTGAAGAGAAGAGGTGATGATTGGGTGGGAGTAAGAAAACAAGAGTGGGGTTGGGATATTGATTTTAAAACGCCCAGAGAAATTCTAGTGAGAGATGAAGACATGAATCAGGCAGTGGAAATAGGGAATGTGCAAGTAGAAAGACTTGGTGTGACTTTGGGTGTGGGTCATGTAGAAAGCACACAGGAGCCAACAGTGACACTCAAGTCTGGCTCAGCAACCAGGTGAACGGTGCTTCTGGGAGACCACAGAGTGTGGGGAACGTGGCCAGTGCTCCCTGCAAAAAACCGGGTCCCTTTGGTAGAGTTGCAAGGGATAAGAAAATAATAGAGAAAAATGGAAAATGGAAGAAATAAAAGAATACACTGAGACAAAGATATAGTTTTAGAAGTTTATAAAGATTAT
>CAUYSK010044422.1:0-96889 GCA_963575035.1 Avahi laniger | reverse complement strand
AACTGTGATTGGACATGCCCTTAGGGTCCTCCCCAGGAAAGGCGTTTCTCTGCTGGCGCATGCGCTCAACTGATGTTTACCTCAAAGTTGTTTGGTGCTCAGCGCCATCTTCTGATGGCGTCGACTGCAGCGCTCCACAATCAAGGTAAAAAAAATTAACTTGTATTTAAAAAAAAAACCAGTGATTTTTCATTCCTCAAACGTATCAAAGAAAAACTCAGCAAAGACCTTATGAATCAATTTTCTTGACCAAACATAAAAGTTGATTCAACATCTCCATCTGGCAACACTCTATTATCATGACATTTGTCAAATACCGAAAGAGCCGACCACTGCCCTTTTCCCCACCCAGCACAAGGAACCCAGATAACAAATGAAGCCTGTACTTTGTAACGAGAATAGACAGGAGACTGAATCACAGCAAAACACTTACAAATCAAGAGAGGGGAAGAAAGGCACTGAGGGTGATTAAGTGCACAAAGAGCAATAATAGGAAAGAAGTCTCTTGTGAAAAGCAGCAGTTGATGCTAACTTAATGGGGAAAAAAATGAATTAGATCTACTTCAGAGACTGAGCGCAAGATGAGGTAATTTCATAAAGTTTATAGAAAGTCACTTGAAAACGACACAACTTGTTGTACTATACTTTTAGAGAGAAGGGAAATAAAAGTTCTCCGTGAGGAAGTTGATCTTCAGAAAAATACATTTACAAGCCAAATTGATGAACTTTACCTATTAACTAGAAGATTATCCTTAATCCTCATTGGGGTAGAAAAGTCACTTGAGAACTGATAAAGTCTTCTGGGTTTCAAGGACAGATTTTGAAATGGAAACAGAAGATAATAAAAATCTTAAAACACAAGGGGGTATAAAGCGTAAGGTGAAAGAAATAAAAATAAACGACAACAGAGGTGAGCTTGGGGCTACCATATGGCACAAGAATACTGCGCTGGGGCAAATGCTCAGTTTGGTAAGATTAGTACTCACAGTATATTCAGCAGGACTTGCTGGGTTGTCAGCAACAGAAAATGAACTCTAACTTAAGGAGGAAAAAAGGAAAGAGTTGGCTTACACCTGGGAAGGATCCTAAAGTAACCACAGAAGAGGAGCTACAGAGCTACAACGCTGATTCTCAAATGTAAGAAACATGGGGATCATCTAGAAGGCTTGTTAAGATCCAGATTGTAGGGCTTACGCCAGAGTTTTTGATTCTGTAGGTCTGGGCGGGGCCAAGAATGCATTTCTAACAAGTTACCTGGTGGTGCTGATGCTGCTGGTCCAACCACACTTTTGAGAACCCCTGAGTCACAGAAACCTAGGCTATAGGGACAGGTGGTAGGGAATACAGTCTACTGAGCCACACTGTTTTAGTTCATGATCTCAAAGGTAGGTGGCCTCTGTAATAAGCTTTCGGAACAAAGCGCTGGGAGGTATCTGACTGGCTGAGCGGCCTGTGGCTGGAGAACATCCCTGAAAGCAACCTTCTAAATCAGGGGTGTAGTAAGGCAGCTGGTCTGGCCTGGCCTGAGCTTACTCTGTAAGCAATAGAGGAAGGAAGAGAGGATTCAAGTGAGAATACAGAGAGAGGAAGAAGGCATCAAAGTTGATGGCATCACCAAGATCACAGGGAATAGGAAGAAGTATCCCCAAAGAAACAAGAGTAAGATTCATGGAAAAGTGGGATGAGCAAAGAATAATAGGACAATATAATCATCACAGCCCATAATAAAGTTCACTGTGGCATTAAGCTGTATAATCAAATTCACTTATGACACTGTTTGTTTTTTATTTTTTAACAACCACACCATCTACACTCACAGAGCAGTGCTTCTCACATCATCCGTGGTAAAGAATCAACTTTAAAAAAAAATTCCCTTAACGGTGACTGACTGATATTCTTGTAAAATACAATAGTATAAATTGCTAAAAAACTGATCTTCCACTTGCACGTCATGATAATGGCAATTTGCAATAAAAGTTTCTAAATGCTTATTCTCAGTGTTGTACTTATCACAAACTTAAAACAAGCCACTCACAAACTGGCACTGGTCCAACAACACACTTTAGAGCATTTCTACTCTAGACCACAGTGGGCCAGGACATCTCTGTCATGACTACTGAACTCATTAAGAAAATGAATGAGCAAAACTGTGTTTCAATAAAATTTTATTTGCAAAAATAAGGCATTGGGCAGGATTTGACCAGGGACTGTAGTTTATCTACACCTGCTCTAGACCAGGGTTTCTCAAATTCTAATGTATATAGGAATTACCTGGGGATCCTATGAAAACACAGATCATGCAGTTTTAAGAGCTTCAAAGTTGCTATCAAAATTGACAGTCCGTGGCCCACGTTTTGATTAGCAAGGTTCCATAGACAACTGTCTGTGAACCCAGGGAATAGAATGTGACCTCAAGTGTATTAGGCGCTTTATACTGGGTCTTTATTCAGCCATAAAAAGATTACAGAAAAGACTGCAGCTGTCTGTCAATTATATGCCTTCCTGTGCTTTCCAAAGATGATTATAATCAGAAGAAATTGATAAGGACAGCACCATTGGAAGCAATAGCATCAAATATTGGATGGTTTCCCACTTTCTCTATTAGCTCTGAATATGACATACAGTGGGTGATCAAGAAATATTTGTTGACTGCTGGCTGGATGCAAAAATACCAAGCTGTGACCAACAGGGGGAGGAATCCAGGATGGTGGTTGGGCTTTAATTTCTGTCCAGTTATCTTACCTAGCTAAGGTATTTTGCACTGTATGATAAATGGATGCAACTTTCAATTGGTAGTGATTTTAAGGTTGTACCTGTATAGAAAAACTGAATCACAGAATTTATTATTTCATCAAAAGTTCTCATTTCATGTTTAAAGAAACATGGGCATTTTTATTTGCTTCTTTCACACTTCTCATTTGAATGTCAAATACACCTTCTCTGGGATGTGGTCAGCACTGTCAGCATTTGGATTAATTATTTGGTGGTTCAGCTTAATGAAGAAGCTCCACTCATAAAATGCAACCACTGACCACAGGTTATAACAGATACATACCAGAAATCATCATCTAAGTACAGTATGAATTCTGCCACCCAAATGCCAGCATTCTTGGATCATAATGGCACACTGAAGATTCAAGTCACTTCTGTCTCTGTCTCAGACAAATGTACTGCTTGGGATTAATGGGCAAGTTCAATCTAGAAGATCAAGGGTTAAAGCTCCAAATGGATTTTCTGTTCTCTGTTTGTGATCTTAAGGCCTCTGAGTATTAGAGCAGACACCTAAATGTTTGCTCAAAAAAATTCTCCTGAGTTCTAATTGACAAAAAGGGATGTGTCCAGAATTCTTACAGATAATGATTAATGAAAAAAGCAAAAGATAAGCTGGAAGAAAAATAATTAACTGGGATTTGTCCCAGCTGGCCCTTGGGAATGCTAACTAACACGTGTGCTCACAGCGCTCCACTGCAGGAGGCCTCAGTGGCGGCGATAGAGCATCCTCAGGAGAGGGTCCTGGGGATGTAGATAAAGTATCCGGGGATGTTCAGAAAGAAGCTCAAATTGCAACAGAGTTGCCACTCAAATTAGAGTAAAACTGCAGCGTAAACTATTCAAGTGGACAAAATATTTCCTTTTAAAGGTCTGTAATAAAGCAAGCAACAGCAAACAGACCATTTTGGTAAAGAAGTAGTGAAGTAGAGAAAAGGGAAATGAGGGCAGCTCCGCTGCAGATTCCCCAGTGGCAGCGCTCATGGCATTGCCCACAAACCCCGACTCCAAACCACGCAACAAATACGACATTTCTCTCTCCAGGGCAAACTATCAGAGAGATCTGCTTGGACAAACCTATCAGAAATAGCAAACCCCTGGCATTCTCAGACCCCCTTTCATTTTTATTTTTCAACCTACCAAGTATCCCCATCAGAAATATTATGTATTTGGCTAATATTATACATTTATTTACTCACTGGCTTTACCATCTGTCTGTTCCCCTCTAACCATGGCAACTCCAGGACAGCAAGACTCTATTTCACTCACTGCTCTATCCTCAGTGTCTAAAACAGTGCCTGACATCAATAGACTTTTAATATATTCTTGTTTGGCTGATGTTTCTGAATAGCTTTGCATCCAGTCTAGTCATTCTGTGGTCTAAAGCACCAGTCTTGATCTTACAAAGGGGTCTTTGAGGAGCTGTCCCCCAACATGCTGAGGACACCCTCACCCCAACAAAGCCACTCTTGCTGTGGGATGAAACTTACCCTCATGGTTGACACCCTGACATGTACCTATGGCTGAATTCCTGTTTTAAATACCTGCCTGGCACCCTAGTCTCCCAAGAACCAAGCTTCAGGGGACAGGATGCTTGCCAAGAATGGAGTTTGTCCCCTGCACTACAGCCTGAGGATGGTGGCACAGGCTATCTGTTAAGAGAATTCCCTACACGTTGTTGGGGATGGCCTCCCTGTGTTTGGTGCTCTTGCTATATTCTAACATGCTGTCTCAGGTGAGGCCTCCTTCCTACTGCCACCATTCTCCCTGTATAACCAGTACAGGGAGAGGCACCTCTGCCTCTGGCTGTTGGATGGGACCTCATCCCACCCTCTGCAAAGAGGTCCTTCCCTCCACTGCTTGCTTTACCCTGGTGGACAAGTCTAGTTCTAGACTATGGTCCCCACCAGGCTGCCCCATCATATTACTGTCTGGCCAGACACATGGCCTTGGCATCCAGCCTGGAAATTGAATTGTTTCAGAAGGACAACTCATTAACTTCTCATGCTTTTTCTTCCTGGCTGAGAACATTCAGTTGGATGACTTATACAGAAATAGAGAAATATGAACCGACAATAAGAATTTATTCTGAAAAGACATTTTTGGGGAACCTGCCATGTTCCATGTACCATTATAGGTGCCAGAGATAATGAAATATACGATAAGAATTGAACAAAACCATGGATGGTGGTGGGAAACTCAAAGGTCTATACTTAGTTATTTTTTAAGAATATGGAGCAAATGGAAAGTTTACTGAAAAAGCAGCAAGAAGTAAGGGGAGGGGATAAAGAAAGTATAATATTTCTGGGCAATTATTACAGAATTTGAAAAGAGAAGTAAATGAAGAAAGCGATGATTAAGTGGTGAGGACTGTAAGTTGGAAATACCACACAGAAAGGGAGATGGGCATAAATTATCACTAAGGTGACATCTAATGAGGATTGTAGAGATTAAAGACACTTATTTTAGAAGTTTACCTGGAGTGTCTTGCTCCTTTACAATGATAAACAGTTTGGTGGGAATGCATAGAGGATCAGTGGAATCTTATAAGGTTCTTTAGTAAAATAATTCTTTTGAGGATTCCAGCAAGAAAGAGCATGGAAAAATAAAGGTGAGTTTATTTTCCTACCTATAGCAAGTCTCGTTTTTGATTCCTCCTCGCCTGATTGACCTGAATCTATTGGAAAAACATCAAGAAGATATTGAAGTCAACAATCAGGAAGGGGCATTAGGCCACTCTGCAATTTTTTTCTTTTCTTTTGAGACAGAGTCTTCCTCTGTTGCCCAGGCTAGAGTGCCATGGCTCAGCCTAGCTCACAGCAACCTCAAACTCCTGGGCTCAAGGGATCCTCCTGCCTCAGCCTCCTGAGTAGCCGGGGTGCAGGGGTGCACCACCACACCTGAATAATTTCTTTCTACTTTTAGTAGAGATGGGGTCTTGCTCTTGCTGAGGCAGGTCTCAAACTCCTGACCTCAAGCGATCCTCCCGCCTCGGCCTCCCAGAGTGCTAGGATTACAGGCGTGAAGCTACCGCACTCAGCCTGGAATTCTTAGGTCGTTCAGTATCTAGGCAATTCTGAGCAGGACTGTATCAAATATTAATGAATGACTCACCATTAATCCTGAGAGAATTGAAACAAATTCAAATCAGTAGTCCACTGAGGTAGTAAATGTATAAGATATTCAAGAAATATCTAGCTTGGTCCTAGATTATGTTGATTTTTGTTATTGTTATAAAAAACTCTGTTAGGTATCACAAAGCTTTTCATACTTGATACTACTACATTTGGTTGTTAACTATACTGTACCCTACTTTAAGCAAACCTGGTTTACAAAGTTCACATACTTTTCAAAACAGGTTTTAGACATTAAGGCTTTTTCTAAATAGCAAGGCACCTTTAAAACCGGCCATTATTTACTACTGCTAGTAAAATGACGGTCATGGAAACCAGCTAACAACACAGAAAGATGTTTATCATGTAACAACAGATAACGCTGGAAGAAAACTTAACAAACTTATAACAGTGGTTGTATTATGGAAGTCAGGGACTTTTAAAATCTCATACTTTTAGTAGGAAGTGTAAATTTACAAAGGTGATACAACGACCATTTTTTTTTTTTTAATATAAAAACTTTCAAAAAGCAAGAAGTGAAAGACCTAAATTTGTAAGGAAATTGGGCCAGGTGTGGAAGCTCACCTCTGTAATCCCAGTACTAAATTTGTAAGGAAATCATTCTTAAGGGAAAAGTGAAAAATAAATTAAAATTTTTCCAAACTTAACCCATAAAGGCAGTATGTCTACTATGACAATACTAGCATGTTTTAAAGTTTCTCGTGATCAAATCCTTCCTTTTGGGAAATAAATAATTACAAACTATATAAGGAAAAGATATTTTACTTTACATTCAGAGTAGGGGTTTCTGGTTGTCCTTTCTTAAAAAAATAAAATGGAGTGTCTCTATCATATACTCTCCTAAGAGCTGCTCATAATTACTCAAAACACCATACAGAGACTTCTCACTATCCCCATACAGTAACCACAAACAATGAATTAGCAAATACTCAACTATTGATCTTAGGGGAAATATAGGGTTAGGGCCTTGTGAGCCCCTGGTCAACAGATAAATTCAAAACTTTGTTTTGGGTGTGTTTCTGTTTAAAGACACCTTATTTAACATAGAGGTTGTTGATTCATTAACATTGAACTCATGGCCAACAGCACTGTAACTCATGTCTGAAGGAATCTTATCTAACACCTTTATTTTCTCTCTAAGGCACATCACAGATTTCTTATGCTTAGGAACATTAGATAACATTTTAACAATATCTCTGGAAGCCAACAGTGAAATCACATACATAGAAAGGACAAAAATGCTAAAAATGTGGTGCTAAATAGACTGCAAAAAGGACATTTGTTTATAGTTTGAAAGCAGAAACAAGAAGGCAGAGGATTGCCTTGTTTGATCTCGACTGGTGAACATGAGTGCATTGAGTGACTAAAATTTTTCACTGCTCTGTGTACTTCTTTGAATGACCCTCAAAGTACTGTGGAATTACAAATGCCTTTTGGAGTTACCAATAAATTTTAGCACATAGGTGAATTTCCAAATATAAAATCAGCAAATAACGATCAACTGTACTAAGAATACTAGGAGAAAAAAATGCATATTAGGTCACAGTGAAATTTCTTCAACACGTCTAAAAACATTAGTTGGAAATATCTAAGAATCTTGTTAATAACTAGAGGAACATTCCACATCAAATCATAATGTTCATCTTGCTTTAAATCAGATTTGGAGAACTGTTCCCTTTGTGAGATGAGTGGGTAAGAGTACCACATTTTGATTGGAAACTGTACCATAGTAATTTGCTTCATGAAACAACAAATTTTAACACATTGACTGCCACATTAGAAAACTTTTTTTTCCCTTGGGGCCATGGTGTTTTATATGAAAATAGAATAAAAACTTCAAAACAAAATGATCCTTTCTAGTTTAATGAAAAATTTGTTACTGACTTCTATTCATTTAATCCATATTTTTAAAACTGTCAACATTAATTTGTAGTAAGAGCATCAACAAGTAAGATTTTCACAAACCAACTGCAGGGTTTTGCCCATGTTTTGCTTCACAAGGCCCCGGGCTCAAAACTAGTGTGAGTTAAATATAACTCACATGGCAGTTAATGTGTTAAAAGTCTTAATAAATGATCTTAAATAATGATTCTTGAGAAACTAAGTAAAATAACAGTGAAAAATAATAACATGCATGAAGTGGTCTCAGGACACACTACATAAGAGTATTTCAAGGATACATACTCTATTATAATGAGACAACAAAATTTACATAAACCAATTCAAAGACAAGAGACGGATAGAAAAAAAATGAGTCAGAACATACATAAAGAGGCCCATTCCCTTGATCTCAAATACACACACCTACACACATACACTCCTGTATGCTAAATCACTGGTAGAAAGAATGACAAAACAATGGAAAAACTAAACAAAAGACATGAATAGGCAGGTCATAAAAGAAGCAATAAAAAAATGCCCAAATAAAATAAAAAATAAAAAATGCTATCTCTCATGTGTTGGTAAAGAACAATAGTAACTGCTGCCAGGACAGGGCAAAATAAACGAGCACTCTTCTCCTCAGGACAGCTCTCTGCAGTCCTTCCACTAGGATTGGGATAATTTGGCAGTACCTGCAAAAACCTTAAAATCTCCATACCTCTGACCCTCGAGGTTCCAGGAATTCATCTTGTATGCGTAATCTCAGCTGTATGTAAAGCTGTGAGTACAAGGAGTTTCACAGCAGCATAATTTTAAGTTAATATTGCCAATTACTTGATATGAGTGCTAGTTTTATCCAAACTAGTATATATGTTATATACTCTTTCTTAAAAGATACATATATGTACCTATATAAAAATTTTTATTTTTGTACTTTTTGTGTTTTATTTAATAATTAGGGAAAAGGAGATACTGTTTATAAAATGCCCTAACACAAACACAAAAGACGATTTAGCAAACAACTGAGTCAAGCCAATTTCTTAGGCAAGCCCACATGGACATATTGCTCATACAGGAACAAGGTAATCCTTCCTAATCCCTAATTCTCTGGCAGTAAATCGGGGTGGCAGGAAAAGGATTCACAGTACCCCCGATCTCCTGAATCCACGGGGGCTCATCCGACCAGACCACAGCTCACCTCTGCTGTATATTAAAGGAATCAGAGACCTTCAATGGTCCGGGGGCCTGTAAGCCTTGTTCTTCTAAATAATTTTCCTAAATTCCATATCCCACCTAGTGATGTCTCTGCCAGGCTTTATTTGAATTCTAAAATAACATCTCAAAAATAAAAAACCTTTCAGATGCCCTGCCATCATAAGATTATCCTTAACATTCACAGATTCCTGACATTATTCCTGGCCGTGATTGACTCTCTTGCTAGAAAATGTATTGTTTTCTAATTATTCCACTTCTTTTCCCAATGCAATAACATTAAGAAAAAAGCCAAAAAATCCTGACCCTTCGAATAATTAGATATTATTTCCAACATATGTGACATTACAATTTGATTCATGGTCCACTTCCCTTTAATAGTCTAAAAAGGATTCTATGTACAGGACTCATAATCAATTACTGACCATGCTGGGAATAATGACAAAACTTACTAAGATATCCCAAAGTCTGTTAAATTCTTTAAATCATTTACCATAAGACAAAATGACACACATTAAAATCAGAATTTTGAGAAGCAGAGTGAAGAGTAAAAATCTTATTTTTGATTTGTTTCTGAGAGCATGTCAGCGAGGAGCATGAAAATAGATTTTCAGTGTTCCATTAGGGACGTTTTGAAAATGTGGCAGCTATCAGACACACCGATGGTGTGTAAAACACGGAACCAAATGCAGTCGCCCAGGACCTTGCTATTACCGAGAAGTATTGGCAGGTAAAGTGGAACCAGTGTGAGCTGGATGTGGAGGACCAGACATTCTTGGAAATTTTAATCAACTGGACATCAGGAAAGAAAATGCAAAATCCACATTTACGAATTCACGACAGTGGGGAAAACTACTGCCAGGGAAGGAAGAGAAAAGAGCCTGGTTTTCCATTCTCTGGCTGAGGCAGAGAGGTTACCTTAAATAAGGGGCTATTTAAGTGGAAGTGGAGACTAAATGACAGGCTGCAAATTCGTAAGCACAAAACCATTTTTATTCTTCTTAGACTAGACTATCAGGTAGACTACCAGCAGAAAGAACGACTGCCTAGACCTTTAATCTTTTCAATTCTATGTGAAAGAAAAATCTGTTTTCAAGCAGGCCTGTATCTTACAGAAATACAGGTAGTCATTTCAAAAATAATGTACATGGTGTGTAACACTTTGGGCATTATATTTGAAAATAAATTTCTACAAGAGTTGTATCACTTTAGAAAGACAAGATTCACTTGTAAATAAGGTATTTCAGCAAATACATGTGGTATGTAATGAAATGAGTTTTGCTTTGTTAAAATAAATTAAAATGGGGACCACGCCTGAAGAATCTAAGCAAACAAAGCCAGTTAGGCCTCATAAGTGACCCTAACCCTGCTTGGTTTGCAGACATAAACGAAACTTAACAAACAGTTTTTTTTGTAAATGCCTATGTTAATGAAAAGTAAAACTTAAGGCTGACCAATCAGAAGCAACCAACTAACTTACAGTTATTTAACTAGAACTTTCCAGCAAGATAAACAAAATAAGGCAACAGTATAACTATAAGTAATCAAGTATTTTTTTTTGCTTTACTTCCATGTTTGTCCTATAAAATTCTTCCCCTGTGTTCCCTTCAAGGAGCCCTGGAACCACTTCCGGTTTGGAACTGCCCAATTAACGAATCACTGATTGTTCAGATAAACTTTTTAAAATTTTATGAAGCCTCAGTTTATGTTTTAACAGCTCCATGTCTCTGACATAAGCATGTATATAAGAGAAAAAGAGGATATTCTGCTTTGTATTTAAATATACTCTAAAGATACAATAAATTAAAAATACGAGATAGCACATATTAATCCCAAAACATATTTATTAAAACTTAAAACACTCGCATAATCCTGATACTGAAAATATGACATGTGGTTTTACCTCTCTGGCTTCAAATTCTAAAGATTTTGAAGTACACACCAAAGAGCTAAAAGAGCTGGCCTCTTTTCAAATTTATACCAAATGACATTTTGTTATTCTTTCAAACCTGAATTTAATCCTCTCTTTATTAAATTGTATTTTCTTGGTTGTTTGAGCAGACAATCATTGCAAACTACTGAACCATTTGCACCTTCCATCAATTTCAAAACAACACATTCAATAACACTGTCAATAAACCTACTTCAGATACCTCTCATTTCTGTAGATGTGCATTTACTCTAAATCTAAGTTTTAGAAATCATAATGGAATGAAACACAAACAGTAAAACAAATTAAGTTTTCATTTATGCTTTAGAAAGGTTTGCCTAGCTGATACTTAAAATGATGCTTTGGAGTATTATTTTCATGTCTACATTTCAGATGAGGAAACAGAAGTTTAAGGAGTATATCCAAATGATTAATGAACATATGAAAAGGTGCTCATAAGTCATGAGAAAAAGGCCACTATAAGATCCTGCCACACACCTATCTGAATAACTGAAATTGAAAAGACTGACCAGCACCAAAGGTGAAATTAAGTGAAAGATGGCAAACATAAAAGAGTGATGAATCACAATATATGATTCCATTTTTATTAAGTTTTCCTTTGGGGAGAAAGCAGAGTGGGAAAAGGATTGGGGGGCACATTAGGAGGCTTCTAGGGTGCTGGCCATGTTCTATTTCTTGGTCTGGCTGGAGGTTACATGGATGTGTTCATTTTGTTAATAATTCATCGAGCTGTACACTTAAAATTTGTATACTTTTTTGTATGTAGGTTATAAAACAAAAATTTAATAAGTTTATTAAATTTTCACAAATGATACTGTCATATGAAATTATTGCCCCTCTAAATGGGAAGAGTGTGTATGTGTATGTCTCAATTCATGTGCTACTCTGAAGTAAGCACTATTATTATCACCACTTATAAATGAGGAAACTGAGGTACACAGAAGTTAAATAACATGCCCAAGATCCCACATCTAGTAAGTGGTAAAGACAGGATTGGAACCAGCCAGTCTGGCACCACAGCCCCACTAAGAACCCTTTTCATTTTTAAACTATTCTGTGGCCTTTAGGTAGCATATTTCTTTGTGGCTATTTGAAGGGCTTTGAAAATATGACAACTTGGATCTAAACCAGCAAGCAAAGTCCGATCAAGTGAGGTACCTTCACTAATGCCAATTATTTACTATTGCTTTTCAAAATCAGGCCTCCAGGGGCTGAGTGCAGTGGCTCATGCCTGTAATATCAGCATTTTGGGAAGACATTTGAGGGCAGGAGTTCAAGATCAGCCTAGGCAACATAGCTAGACCCCATCTCTACAAAAAAATAAAAAAGAAATTAGCCAGGCATGGTGGAGCGTGCCTGTAATCCCAGCGACTCGGGAGACTGAGGCAGGAAGATCCCTTGAGCCCAGGAGTTCAAGGCTGCAGTAAACTATGATCATGCCACTGTACTCCAGTCTGTGTGACACAGGGAGACCCTGTCTCTAAATGAATGAAAGAATGAATAAAAAATAAAATTAAAAAGTAGGCCTCCAGAAAGCAACAGATTGGCTTAACTTTGACGGAGTTGGGGTTATTGCGCAGACTCATGCCAACTGTCCTTTGCTTGTTATTCACTTACACAAGATGTTTTACATATTCGACATGTTGTTCTACACCTTTGGAATTCTAAGTTCAAAATTAAAAATAGAAGCCAAAGCATAATTTAGGAAAACAAAAACCCAAAGATAAAATTCTATATAGTGCTCTTCTTTTAAATGTGTTCAAATTCTTAACAGACAGCTACAAAACCCTAGTTTTGTTTTCTGTTTTATATCATTTTTATTCCCTATGATATAAAGAATACTACTGTCTAGAATTCTTTAAATCAAAATGATGAAGACCACCAGCAGGACAAGCTCTATTGCTTTTCTCTCATCTCGAGCTCAGCTGGAAAATAAAAGAATTATAAAATATTTAATGATATACTTCATATGAATCCAGTTTAGTAAGTGAGTTACCTTGAAAAGACTCTTGTTTTAGACAGTTTGGTAGAAGAACTTCATTTCATATATATTGCAAACAAATATGAAATAAAATAGTCATAAAGATACTTGCATTAGCTCCAAATAGAAACTCAGCATTTGTACTAATAGGTAAGCAAAATAAACATAAGTTTCAGCTCCAGTGCTGATATTATGAGTGGAAATATATTTCAATTGGTAATATTTTTCCTGAACAATGTGTTTATTACCTGATCAACAGAATTATCTCATACACTGACAAACAACAATAATGGGTCTTTTGTAATTTTGAGTTTCAGTGTATTCAACTGACTAATCCTTATAGCTAACAAGAAAATCAACAGCTTTGAAATAATTATCTTTGGGTTCTTGGGAACCTCTACCTCTAGGCAGACAGACAAGGTTCTACTTGAAATAATTACTGCCAGAACTACAACCAGTTTCCTTGCAAAATCAAATCACTCATTTATACTATTTTTTAGACTCTGTTCTTTGAATTTTGTGAAATGATGCCAGGATTGAAAATACCCATTACATTTCTATGCTTTTAAACCAGTTTTGAAATTTCAAGATTTGGAAAATGTACTGTGAGATGAGCTGTGCATTCATTTTCCTGATATAGCTTGAGAAAAATAAAATAACTCCCACATACCTTTATCTACACAAGATGACAGCTAATCTCAAAAAAAGTTGAAATAATCCAAGTATTTGAAAATATTCCATGGGGTAAAGTCAAAATTTTTAAAGAGAATCTTTTTTTAAAAAATGGTTCTACCAGAGATTTTTCCTCCCCCTTCCCCACCCTGTACTTTTACAAAATTAAAATTCAAGATCAATCACTAAGAATAGATGTTTCAAAGAAAACCCAATGACTGTCCTGGTAGATTTAATCCCTCAATGGCTCTCTATTATTCTTAGCACTGAATTTCAGTAGACACTGAAAGTTCAGTATTTTATTACAGTCATCTGTCCTCTGGGTACTTTGTGGTTCAAGCAGCTTAAAGAGCTGTGTGTTATGTGCATGGTATTTATAGATTTCAATTGGTTTGAGAATCTCTGGGAAGAAAATGGTTCATCCCTTAGAAAAGAATAGGAAGAAGTAATAAGTGAATTAATAAATGATTACAGACTCACTTATGATGTTTCTATCTAACCAATAAAAACAAAGCGCTTATATAAACAGAACAATTTTTCATTTTGTAAATACTTTCTTCATTGCTGGGTGCCTTTGAACTCAATAACTGCTATTCCTGGCCAGCACTGGAGAACTGAAGATAAGTGCTGATGATATCTTACCATTTATTTTGTGAATCAGAAGGAAAGAGTTAGCAAAAACATAAAGTCACCAACTTATAAATGAAACAGATAAGGATACTACTAATCTAAGGTAAAATATTATGCATGAAAAACAAAATAGGCTATTGTCAATATACTTTATGGGAAGCTTACATATTAAGTTCAGATCACATTTCTTAAAAAAAAAGTGACATTTTTTTCATTCATGATATTCTTAATTGATAATTTAGATTTCCCATGTGTTCAGATATTTTATTAACCAACAAAATTTATTAGATACTCTAACAATATTTAGATAATGATTTTCAAATAAAGTTTAATATCAAATGATTGTAGCATATCCCTACCTCACAGATCTGTTAAGGGAATTAAATGAAAACCATGTACATTAGACATCCAAAAAATTTTGGTCTTTCCATATAATAAGCATCCACCTAAAACCATGTTATCATAGACAATTGAGTACCTACAGCTGAAACAAAGCACACTTGTATTTAACTTGGTTACTAAATGAACTCATTAAATATTTACTAAATGTCTACAATGCATCTAGCATGGTGTGGTAGCTACATTCTAGTTAGCTATACTGAAGACGAAAAGATACATAGGAAGCAACAACAGAAACTACGAAAACATGCAATTATTCACTACTCATTGTATATGCTACAAACTATTAACAGTCTGAGATGAAAATTAAAAAGCATACAGAAGGAAGTGGGGCCATTATTTCCCAGTGATATATGATCCAGTAATTCTATAATTTTCCAATATTATAATACCTTCAGCATCTTTAAGGAAGGAAGCTGAGGCTGACTCCTCTCTAAATTATGTAAGCGTAGGACTAATCACTTCAGTGTAAATCACTCAAATACCATTTCATGCCAACCAATGTTTGACTGTTTGGCATATCACATCCTTTATATTCCCTTCCACCTCCCAGAACTTTATGTATACACAGTCTCCAAAATAAGATCGTGGGGCTGTTTATAAGCTTTTCATCCAAGATGAGAGTTAAATCATCATGTATTCCAA
Source organism: Avahi laniger (assembly GCA_963575035.1). Taxonomy (NCBI): domain Eukaryota; kingdom Metazoa; phylum Chordata; class Mammalia; order Primates; family Indriidae; genus Avahi; species Avahi laniger. Next base: position 81,615 of record CAUYSK010044422.1, on the reverse strand, counting down.
TGGAATATAAAGCAGAATTTCTATCTGGGGCTGCAAAGGACGTGTGTTGACTTATCAGCACTCTCAGCAGCAGGATCATCAGCTCTTGATGGTGAGAAATCAAAGCATTATGTAATCTCAGCACAAAGAGGTTACCTTAGGATCAGCTGTGAGCAATTTGAATGCTTGATATACTTGAGCTTCCTTTACACCGCCACCAAGATCCAAGAAGTTGGCTGGCTTCCCACCATTAAGGAAAATGATGTCACAAGTAGCCATGGCAAGCCCAGCACCATTCACTGTGAAATGCAATTGGCACACAAGACAGGATAAATTTAGCAGCATGAAAGGTCCATAAACCTTCTCCCTCACCATATTGCCAAAAGAGAACCTTGTCACTACAAGGCCAATTTCTGCCCTGTTTGGAATTCCATTCAACCAGATCCGTTCATAGCCTTTTAGGATAATGAACCAGGACAAGTGCATATGAAGAATAAATAAAAAGACCTAGGAATGAGAAAATGGATTTATTGAGAAGTTAAGTCAATCTGGAAACCAGAAAGAAGGAAAAAGTTTAAGTAAGTAATCAATTTGGGCCAGTAGTAAAGGAGAGAGTATAGTTAGGTTCTAGAAAGCGTTAAGTTTCAGAGAATTTGGAAGGAGGGAAAAAAGCTATGAGAAGATGTCTGAACATATAAATTATATTTCTTTTTAACATCCTTTAAGAGACTGGAGTAAATAATAGAATTCTCTTAAATTTTTGCTTGCTGAGAATATGCTCCTTTGAATGTGGCATCTCTCTGGGATTGAACCACAGGGGGCCCACCTTTAATAGGATTTTGTACTTTTTTACACTTAGTGCAGTCATCATGTTTATATGATGTTATCTGGATGAACTTAGAAAACAAATGAACAAAGGAAAACACAAAAACAACATTCACACCTCTTTGTTCCTCTTTCAAATTAATATAAGAAACATTCACTAGCAACACAATCATTGAAACTAGAACCACAGGCCATAGGACTGGGCGTGGTAGCTCAGGCCTGTATTCCCAGCAATTTGGGAGGCCATGGCAGGAGAATTGCTTGAAGCCAGGAGTTTGAGACTAGCCTGGGCAACATCGCTAGATCCTGGCTCTTAAAAAACAAAAACAAAAACAAAAACCCTAGAACCAAAACATGCCAACATCTTAGGATCCTTTCTTAAGAAATCAAGTAGAGTTTTAACAAGGAAATTCTTATTTTCCAGAGCTAAGTTTTATTGCTCAATTGTACTTCTTGTGCTTCTTAAACTTAATTACATGAAATTACTTTCCTCAAGTTAGAAAGGAGAAAGAATCCCCCGAACACAGCAGAAATTTTCCAGGTAAAGTGCCCTTCACTTTTTCTGACCCTTGAATTCCCCAGACAAACCTGTGAACTCTGACTAATTTAATTAAGTTTGGGGCAACTGAAATAAAAATGGTTTATATAGGCTCTTAAAACAATATGAAGCATATTCATCATAGCTTTTGAGGCTGCTACTTGGTCCAATCAGGCACATTCCTGCAGTGGCTACAAAGAATCTGTATTTAATTTGTTCTAAACACACCACTGTATCTTTGTCCTTTTGAAATGCCTACAAATATTGACAGTACATTACCTTATCAGGATCAGAACAATGTGAGGGATCTGGTACATTACACTTATTGCTTCAATACAAAGAAAGAGCTTTTGGCATTACTTGTAATTGGATGTCATTTTCTACTGTATTGAATAGCAAACTTTGGACAAGGTCTCTTTAATTCTGAATATAATGATACTGTTGGTTTAATGAGCTACAAATCTTTTTTATTCTAATTCCATTACGATTAAGACCTCAGTTTCCAGCGCGATGAATTGGTTCTACCAGAAACACTCTTGTGCAATTAAGTCCAAAGCATATAAATCTTGGCACTATAAGCTGTCAACAATAACAGAAATTGTATTGCCTCTAATGGGCTCATTCTTATCTCAGCTGAATAAGCCGTTTTAACAAATTTAGATAACTATGATGAGGTCAATTGTTTTATTAATAAACTGGCATAACGGATTAAACATTTTATCATTTGGTTATCACAGAACTTGAAACTTCAGTAATATGATTAAATTAGATATCTTCTTCTACTTCCTCTGCAAGAGCAATTTTGTTTTAAACCCAAATTTCAGAATAGTTCCTAACATATTAACACTGACTTGAGTAGTAAAAGTTCTGATTTTTTTACTAAGCAAAGTTTAAATTAAAAGATGTTTTAAATCAGTAGCTCTCAACTGCGGTGATTTTGCCTATCTCAGACATTTGAAATGTCTGGAGACTTACTTTTTGTAAATAATTAATTTATTAAAGTTTTGACAACTGGGGGCTGTTAATAGCATACAGAGGCCAGGATGCTGCTAAACATCTTAAAAATGAGCAGGAGAGCCCCCTATAGCAAAGAATTATCCCCCCAAAATCTCAACAGTACCAGTGACTATTCATCAAAATGAACTTTGAGAAGAAATTTTGGATAGTTTCCTAAGAATTTTCGGCTATAAAAAACTTGCATGTTTACTTCCTATTGGTAAATAACATTTCAGAAATCAGGGGTTCTGAAATTCTGTAAAAATCCACAGAGCATTCTTTTGATATAACTGCTTCTTACCAAAGCAGGCAATGTTCCCGTCCAGTCCTATGTATTTTAGATCATATCTGGCGGCTTCATTTTCAATGGGCTCATTCTCTGACTTGTCGTCCATAGCGAATATATCCTTTTGCCGGAATTCTGCGTTGTCATCAAAGTTTATCTTGGCATCAAAACAGACAACTAAATAAAGAAGAAAAGGAACATACCTGAATATCTCTTGAGATCTATAAATTAAGTTCTCCACGCTAGTAGGCACAGGAGAAAGAAAAATAAGATACTGTCATTTTTTTTTCTCACGCTACGGAAGGGCAAGCTGTTATGGCTTCCTTAACCTTTAAACTTTAGGGCTACAAAGACAGATATGACTTGGTCCCTATTCTCAAGGGATTTATTTACATTCAATTAATCTGTATCTGTTGGTCTCCATTCAATAAAATAACAACAAAAATTGCCATTACCCATTAAAAGCTACAGACTGGCACAGATACACACAGCTCTGAATCACCATTTTTATTATATTTCTTATTTTTAGTATTTAATCACTGATAATCACCTTTCCCTTCTGTACAAAGAGAGACTAGAAAATCAACTAATCCTTTTGTCCTCCTTTGTCCTTCTCTGACATTGTAAAGTGAAATTTTTATTGAATCACTATCCTCTCAAATATTTCCAAAAGATTTGGTGGCAAGAATGCTGGGCCAGAATCAATTATTTTTTATTTGATCCTTAACTAACTCTGTAACATTTTTTTAATTTTTAAAATTAAAAAAAAATAAAATTATGTATAGCTGACCCTTGAACAACACAGGTTTGAACTTCGTGAGTCTACTTACATGCAGATTTTTATTTGAGGTATTCAAAATTCACAGATACGGAGGGTTGACTTTTCACATAGGGGGTTCTGACTATGTTAAAGTGTCCAACAGGATGTTGACATACCCAGTGAAGAGATTACTAAAGTGAAGCAAATTAACATACTCATCTCCTCACATAGTTTTTGTTTTTGTTTTTTTTTTTTGTATGTGTGAAAGCACTTGAAATATACTCTTTAGCAACTTCCAGTATACCTTACAAACTCTGTAACCTTGATAAAATAACCTAGCTCCTCTCTGGGCCTTGCTTTTCTTACTGGAAAAAAATGGGAGTAACAATTACAGAACACAAAATCCAAGCCACTTGTTTTTCCATTTTCCAAAGTTCTTATTAATATCTGTCAGTCAATGGAGATATTTTCCAAAAGGAACCTGATCTCCCTAATATTTGAGCTCCCTAGACCTGTGACTGATTCATTCTGGGTCAAAAAGAACAGAAATATCAACACATGAACATCTAGAGGGAGACTGTGGACACTTAGTTTTCAGTTTCTGTAATGAAAACAGAACCGAGATTCAAAGACCCCCTTGCTTTGGGTCTGCTAATACTAGGGCGGTGCCCTTGACTCATACAGGACTATCGTATGACTCTTCTGATTTGAGTCACAAAACACTAGGAGACCACCGCTGGTCAGTTACAATGCCAGGAGCCAGGCATTATCAGCACTATTGTCTTCACACTCTGGGGCTGGTAGAAATCTCCATGTTGTTGTTCAAGAGACCTGGACACAGCAAGATTCATTCCACAACAGGGAGAGACCACAGAGCACTGTCCTTGATTTACGGATCTACCACGTGTACAGTCAGGGAGAGACTGCAGTGGGGAGGTGGCATTATAGGTTATCTGGGTTCTGACCCTTTTTATTATCTCTCTTAGAATAGAAATTGGTTGTCTGTGATGTCACGCCATCATAACATTCTTTTAATTAACTGGGAATATTGGTAGGCAGGAATCTTTGACCAAGAATTTACAGATACTGCTCATTCTCCTCTAGCACTGATGATAAGTACCTGCCTCTTGCAGCCACTGAACATATCTCACTGAAAAGCAATGGCCGTAGCTTGCTAATTCCACTTGCTTCCTAAGAAAAGAAAACATGGTTGCGTATGGCATCCTCAGTTATAGACCCTGGGTAGAGGGTTTTTCCCCAGGATCTCCCTACCACAACATTCAAGCACTTTGACACGAATCAGTGAGAACTGACATATTATTATCTAAGAATACTTGGCATACACATAAATCCAGACCATAAATTACTTAAAGTAGCACTGAGTGACAAGAGAGAATCTTACATGGAAGTTAATGGAAGTTAATGTCTGCTTGAGTCCTTAATCTTGCCACAAAATGCCCAACCACTTTGCCTACACACTGTGAATACATGAAGTGAATGAGTAATTACTTTTCAGAATACTGAAATGTTAATGATGGAATCCTTCAATTACCAAAGGAATCGGCCAATGTTTTCTGCTTGCTACAATGGCATTTTCTTAATGACCAGTATAATAATCAATAGAAAAGCAACTCCATTCTTGGCTTTCCACAGGGTTTATAAATACATTCTAATTAATTTATTAGTAATTTTAGTTCTTCCATTATTCATTGGCAAGACTACTTGTTACTGATGACTTTGAAATAAATGGGCAAAGGCTATCAAATTGACTTCCTAAGTGAAGAGTTTCAAATAAAAGAATTCTTGGTTGAGATCAATAAACCAGTAAATCAAAATAGCTCCAACTGGACCTTTGCCCCTTACAAATACTACCGTTACTAGCTGCTTGAGACAGAGTATAATTAATGGATATGTATGCAAAGTTCAGAAGGCAGTCCCAACTAAATGGCTGCAAAACGAGATTTTCAAAAGACACTTTCCTATGGTAGGATATTCTCTCCAGGGGAACACACTGACAGAAATGTACAGTGAACCCAGAGCTTCAAAAAGGTGACTAAGGGATAAGAGGAGTATGTATCACAATAGCCCCATGCCAACTGTCCCCCCTCTGTAGAGAAAACTAAATGACCTAATTGGGTCAATGTATGTATGTCCAAGCGCTTTGTAAGTAAGGGGACTTAGGAGTTAAGAAATGGGGGTCGGGGGTTGTCCAGCACGGTGGCTCATGCCTGTAATCCTGGCACTCTGGAAGGCCAAGGCGGAAGGGTTGCTTGAGCTCAGGAGTTTGAGACCAACCTGAGCAAGAGCAAGAACCCGTCTCTACTAAAAATAGAAAGAAATTGGCCAAACAACTAAAAATAGAAAAAAAATTAGCCAGGCATGGTGGTGCATGTCTATAGTCCCAGCTACCTGAGAGGCTGAGGCCGGAGGATTGCTTGAGCCCAGGAGTGTGAGGCTGCTGTGAGCTAGGCTGATGCCATAGCACTCTAGCCTGGGCAAGAGAGTGAGACTCTGTCTCGAAAAAAAAAGAAGAAAACAAACGGGGGGTCCCAAATCGAATTGCCACCCTCAAGGCCCAAATCTTTTTTTAGCAGAAAAGTGGATGTAGCACTTTAAAAAGGTATAGGGACTCTATTAGACACATTTGTTATACATGCTCAATATTTTAAAAGTAGTCTGCCATATTGTGATTTATAAGAAGAAATATGTATTTTGGTTTTCATGCCCAATTCCTTGTATTAGAGCTCCTAAAACCCTTGCAATTGCCTATGGGACAAGGGTGCTAGGAAAATCTTTGTGTTCTATTTGGTCTTTGACCCTGGTTCCTAACATAGAGCTCCTAATCTCTTGGAATTTCCTGGGAGATAGGAGAGTCTTTTCTTCTAATAAGGCATCTCTTGGTGGACTCCTGGATGGGGCTGGTGACCAGACAGACCAAACTATGGTCAGAAGCTTGGAATTTTCAGCCCCACCCCCAGCCTCTAGGGAGCAGAAAGGGGCTGGTGACTGATTGTGCCTATGTGATGAAGCTCCCATAAAAATCCCTCAACTACAAGGTTTGAAGAGCTTCCAAGTTGCTGAACACGTGGAGGTGCTGGAGGTGGCTCGCCTGCAGAGGGCATGGCCGCTCCTCCCCGCTTCTCACATATCTTGCCCTACGTACCTCTTCATCTGGCTGTTCATTTGTATCCTTTAAAATATCCTTTGTAATAAATCGGCGATAGTAAGTAAAGTGTTTCCCTGAGTTCTGTGAGCCATTCCAGCAAATGACTGAACCCAAGGAGGGGGTTACAGAAATGCCAAATTTATAGCCAGCCTCTCAGAGAGACCAGAGGCCCAAGCTTGCAACTGGCATCTGAAGTGGGGGCAGTCTTGTGGGACTGAGCCCTGAACCTGGGGGATGTGACTCTAACTCCACACAGATAGTATAAGAATTAGGCTGAATCATAGGACACCTAGCTGGTGTTACGGATTAGTCAGTGTGGGGAAAACACACACATGTGGTCCCAGAAGTGTTCTGTGCTGAGAGTATAGAAGGAGAAAACAGTTTGTTTTTTCCTATTACATATAGTTTCAAGCACACAAAGTGCTTTCCTGCTTTACTGTCTCAGTCTACAATATTGTAGCACATAAATGCTTTTCTTTGAACTTGACAATTTAATGTAGACTCTGGCATCAAAAACACCTGGGTAGGAATTACAACCCTGGCACTTCCTAGCCAGCTAGCCCTGAGCACATAATCTCTCTTAAGCCCTGTGGCCTTGTCTACACAATGGCGATCGCAGTGTTTTCTACTACTTGCTGTTGGTAGAAGGAGAAACTGCATGTGCAGCACTCAGCCTCCCAGACAACGGGCACTCGCTGGCAGCTACGTCACCATGACTATCCTCCTACGTGCACACAGCCTTTTTACACGTAAAGCTTTTCATTATTATAGCCCAACCTACAACTCTCCTCTCTTCCTATAACTAAAAATTACCTGTACTTTGTCCCACTCCTTTTATAATCCCAGATTTCTGTTTAGAGCAAATCTAAGTGAATGTCTACTGGAGTTTTCATATGGACAGGTTATCTGTGGTTTTTAATAAAATGCCATCTTCTGAACACATAAAAATTTTCCCAAAGGAAGGATTTTAATGATTGGTATTTTAGGCATCCTAATTGACAGATAAAAGAGATTTTTGGCTAAAGGATGAGGAGAAAACAGAGGCTTTTAGTGACCCTCAAATCATATCACACCTTTGCATAAGGCCAGGTGGCTAAAGATTGGTATAAAATAGCCCCAAATAAGGATCTAAGCCAAGGTTGGCAAACTATGACCCTCAGACTAGACCACAATGTGTTTCTGTAGATAAAGTTGGATGGGAAGCACCCACACTCATGTGCTTACGTGTTTTCTATGGCTGACTTCCCAAGACAACAGCAGAGGTGACTAGTTGTACTAGAGACTGTATGGCCTGCAAACCCCCCAATATTTACTAACTGGTGCTTTACAGAAGAGCTTGCCAATCCCTGCTAAATCACAATTCTCACTATATTTGCATCTGCTTTAACCAACTGATAGATATAACAGCCACAGATACCATATTTTTATAGTGAAACATAGAAAAAGTACTAACATGAAAACAAGAGTGTAACAAACAAAATAAACAAAAATCTGTAGCTACACAAAAAGAGCAGATTAATCCTTGAATACTGACTGACTTTTACATGTTTCTTTTGCCCTATAAGACCCTGCCAAATGCACTTCTGGAACTAATGTGTTAAAAATGAACTGATGTCTATGTCAACAGCAGGGCAATAAAAGAAACTTGTTTGCTTAAACCTTAGCTTTCCCATTTAATAAAATAACAAAGTATAGTAAAATGTATTTTTGGAAGTGATGATCTTGCTTTAGACATTAAGATTTTCAATGTCACATTAATGAAACCTCAATTCTATAGAAAATTCATCTTGAACAAAGGCCACTCTGTGTACAAAGTGGGTGAAAAAACATACCTATTAATATTTATCAAACAATTTTCACCACCAAAAGCACATTGTTACATGCTTGATAGATTATACAAATGAATTTTCCTTCTGAACAAATATCAAAGGAAGCTGTGGTACTTATATGCACAGGGTGTTTTCGTCGTTTTGTTTAGTGGTGTGAGATTCTGTGAGCTGCTAATTCAACGATCTCGATGGAGAACATGACTGACAGTTAGAGGCCTCTGACCCTAGAGTTCTAACAGAAGAAAGTGCCACAGAATCGAACAAAAGAAAAATACATTTCAGAGGGGAGACTTACACATAAAAGAAACATAAAAACAGCAGGAAATAAGACTGTCATAATTAGTTTGAAAAATAATCTGTCTTCAAGCAATGTATTGCGTTTGATTTGTGATAAATAACCATAATGTGGTATTGAAACGTGCCTTGCCTAGATGGCCTTAAAATGCTGACACTTTCAAATCAGTCCCACTTTCCATTAAATATTGATGTTCCAAGAGTTGTATACTTTTTAGAACTTTTCTCTAGTTGCTGCGAAAAGAGAAAATAGATATGGGGCAGGCAAGGGGTTGGGGGAGGTAGAGAACTGAAAATGTTCTTGCAAATAGAGTCTTGTGTATAAAGAGAGAAACAGAGAAACACCCACCAACAACATGGGCACTTGCTAACAAGAAGCAACAGGGTGGTTATTTAGGGAAAAGAATCATTAGAAAAAAAGGAATTTGATGTGCCAGTTAACTTTGGATTACCCAGCATTAATTCTTAAGGAATCTTGGCCAGTTAGTCACTGCTTCAAATTGGGTCTCATCCCTTTAGCTCAATGAATGGCTTTGGGCTCCAACTAATGAAGATGGCTTCATGCAGGAATTCTTAATCTCTGGACTATGGATATGTCGGGTGAGATCATTCTCTGTTGTGAGGGACTACCCTGTGCAATAGTTTGTTTAGCATCATCCCTAGCCTCTACCCACTAGATGCAAGTAACACAGCCCTCAAGTGGTGACAACCAGAAGTGTCCCCAGACACTGCCAAATGTCCCCTGGGGGACAAAATACCCACCCTCACCATTGAGTACCACATGCTTTAAAGACACCAGAGAAGAAGTCTGTGTGCAGGCAGAGCTGGCTGAAGGTGGGAAGAAATTAAATGTGACATATAATCTCACAGTGGCTAGCAAAATGAATCAACAGGTAGGTAGATAAATAATGATAAAACATTGTTTCTTACTTGGTCGCAGGATAAATGAATTGATTTAGATTTGCAGTTGGACGAGCAAGGAAAATACAGTTAATTTCTCTTTGACTACTTAAATAGCAATTTACTTTGATTTCAGTATGGTTGGGTCATTCTGGTAGGCATGTTTTGACTCAGGGCCCCTTCTTCCAGTGGGAAACAGCATATTTCCCACAGCATGTGATTCCTGCTCGGTGACTGGCCACAGGCATGCACATGTGACCCAAGCGGGGCCAATCAGAATCGTTTAAAGGAATTTCTGCGGTTGCTGGCAGAGAGTAAAGAGTGTTGGGAGCCATCTCTGCTGCCAGGAATAGGGAGCCTGGTGAGGAAGAGGCAGGCAGGGCTTGAGGACCAGAGAATTCCTGTTTCTCTTCAGGCCTTAAGCCAGTCCATACCTTAGACTTCCCTGTTATAGGAGTAGAATAGCCACGCCACCCTACCAGGGGCTTTTAACAAAAACTAAGCTGATGTAAGTTTCTGTCTCTAGCAACCATGATAACCCTAGCTGAGAGTCACTAAACCATATCACAGTTAGTAGTGTCCGCTTGGATTCTTTGAATCAGATGACTAATACACTGGGAAAAAAATAGTTCTTGGAATGAAGTTGTTTCATCACATCCAAAATTCCCCATCAGTGACTTAGCAGCCTGATGCTCCCAAGGCCCTTGCTCTCCTTTCAACCAGGCATCATCTGTTGTGCAAATATATAACCAATAGCCCAGATTTTAAAAACAATGTTTCACACTCAGCAATGGAAAGCTGAAGAAATTCTCCTACAGAGAGGCAGTGCAGTGAATAGGTAAAATGTTTGATTTGATGCCAAGCTCCTTAAACTTCTAAATTTGAAGAATAATTATTGAATTAAAACTTCAGTGTGAAAGTTTTCATGTGAAATGTTCTGCTATTACTGATCTAAACAGAAATAACTTAAATATTCAGATTATAAATATTAAGATTATCAATACTGCTAAGATATAAATGACTGTTTTTATTGCTCCTACATAAAGGATTGCTTTAGGGGATTGTGATAATGATGAAGATCAATTTGTACATTTGGCCATTAATCACCATTTCCTAATTGGGTTTAATTTGACTACCGCTCATTAGAGTTATAAACCAACACACTCATTTAATTGTGATTCTAATTCAATAGCTGAACTTTTATGGTACAATGAACAAATTAATAACTAAAGATAATTTTGCTCTTAAAAATATCACATAAGACTTATGTTTTAATGAACTGTATATAAAGAATGTGTTTTGTGATGATTTCTTCAAAAAAATTCAAGAATTTTCCATTCCCTTAATAATCAAAAAGCAAACTTCAGACTTCATGAGGCTTTGTAAACATCCTCTAAGAAAAGGTCCCCACAACCCTGCTCCCTGCTGGCAGACCACAGTTTGTGAATGACCACTTCCCAAAGGATTCGATAAAGATAGTATTACAGCCTGTGTAATTACTGTGGCACGGGATAAAAATGAATTTCCTTTTTTAAAAAATATAAAGTAACTAGATTTCTTATACATGCTAGTTTGAAAAGCAATATATGACGTATAAGAACTTTTATGCTGAACTTTTCTTTCATTTCTTGGACTTAATTCTCAGCCACTCGATGCAGCATGAATTTTGACTGGTATTCCCAAACTGGAGACTACTAGCTCACTCTGATGAAAGCAAATGAATAGTTTAAATTAAAGGATAAAGTGGAAGAGGCAGGTGGCTGTCAGTCTGGCATATCGCAATCAACGTGCATGCCGGACTCAGAGGGACATGGCTTCAAATATCAGCTCCTGTAACTAGCTGCCCATGGGGGAGTCACACTGATTTTTCGATCCTCTATAAAGTGGGGGTAACAACTCCTAACTCTGCATGGTTGCGGTAAGTGTGAAAAAGAATGTACATAAATGTTTAGCAAAGTTCCTGGTATATAAGCACAAGAAAAAGTTTCTTCCCCTTCACTTCCTCTCTTTATGAAATTCTGTACTGATCGTTTTACAGCTGTAGCAAGTGTTTAAAATATTTAGGAATATTTTGCTTGTAAATAACCTAGCACAGATTTTTATCTGGTGGTCATGTGTGTAAACCATGAAATATGTATTTTCAGTGGCTTCCTGCACTGTTTTCTTACCCTCATCTGAAATCCATATCATTCCTGGACTACTCTTGTACTATCTGAGAAGAAGAATTTTATTTTGAATGTTAGGGACTGGCCTATTTTGGGTCTGACATTGAATGCTTAAACATATATCAGCTTACCTTATTTTAACAACCACTTTATGAGATAGGTAACATTTTTACCACATTATCTGCTTTACAACAACAACAACAACAATAACAAAAAAGACCTGAGGGGCTTAGGGAGGCTAAGTAACTTGCCCGAGTCTGTAGCCAAAACATGGCAGATCCAGAATTTGTACCTAGGCCTCTCTGGGTTCCAAGGAAATAATATTGTAGCCTTTCTGAGTCTCACTACAGAATCTCTGAAATATGCTCAAGAGAAAATATTGTACCGTCCACCTTGGTCCACAACTCGGTGTGTTCACACATAATGATTCACCCCATTTCCCAATTCAATGGCAAATTTCTATTTCGCGACTGCCCACAACATGCCACAGAAAATGCAAGGCAGAGTGAAACATCCTTAAAAAGACAAGGTTCATGGAGCTTACATTCCGCTATCACTATCCTATCCACCTGCTATCCTACCCTGTGCCCCATCATATCCCCCGGACCACCACACTCAGTAGCTTTTGCTATCAAATTAATAAGAACTTATTGAATACTTGCTGTATGCAAGACAGTGCAATGGTACTAGGTACTGAGATATAAAGCAGTTATTTATACTCTACAAGTACCTGATGGATAGGAGAAACCTTTCCACACCAAAATTCTACCTCGTCCCACCTGAGGCAGAAGCTGCTGATCACATAAGGTGAAAGAGTTCAACTGGGGGCATTTGAGGCTTCATGAAGGTGACATAAGTCCAGCGCAGGACACGGGGTGAAATTATATATAGACTTAGGAAAACTGAAAAGTTTCAGAAAGTTCCAGGTCCATAACAGCAGATGCATTCATTATACTTAAATGCAGTGGCTCCCATTTCCACCCAAATCTTTACATACTGGGCTGAAAAAGCAAGTGTGTGCTGTGTGTGTTGTGTGTGCACATGTGTGATGGTGGGGGACGGTGGGGTGCTGGGAAGAGAAGGGGCAGATGGATGTCTCTAAGTAAAACAAGAAGTAGCTTCCTCTGAGGCTTGGCATTTAGCTACAAACAAATCTAAGTGCTCCAATGTTCAACTGCATCATGGGAGTGTTTGAAACTACAGCAGGAATTAAATTACCGAAAGAAATTAATGCAAGAGCTGTTGCTACAGTCTTTTGTGCAGTTTAATTTATAGTTTGCATAAATAATTATAATATATTCATTTGTTTTCTCTCTTTATTTTTGTTACCTTGTCCTTCTGGAGTTTCACCAAAGGGATTCACTTCCACCTGAGTAGCATCAACTTTCAAGAAGAGATTATACAGCTTCTTAATTTGATCTGCAGCCTAAATGTGATCAAGTGAAATGGAATTACACCACAGCAGTAAAAGAAAATTTATTTTGCTGGATTAATGAAATTTTAAAAATAGCAAGTTATGTCTTTATTTTCAGTTAGGTTTTCTGAAAGGGAAAACAGAAAAACATAATTATTTTAATTTCCACTGCTATTCATTAAAGGGAATTACTCAACTCTCTTCCAGACACCAGAAAAGAACATTATCAAGAAAACAAAATATTTTCAGTACAGCCTAAAATGCTGTTAATCTTTTTGTAAATTATCATGTCCCTATTAGCAGAGTTATGCTGCAATATAAGCTGCAATCATTAATACAAACAAGCTCCATTTAAGTAAAAGGTAAACATGATTTTGCGAGTTTATAATGACTAGGTTTTCCTTATTATGCTAGAATAAAACGGTTATTATATTCATCAATCCAACCCATAATCTGTGAAACAATTACCAAGTGTCTAATGGAAACTGTTACACGACCAGAAGATGAAAGTTTTTAACAGTATAGCTACTGAACAGCACAATTCAAACTGAAAACAGTCTGTCCCAAAGGCATTAACCAGAAATGGCAAGAATCTCCAAGATTTCCCTCATGTTTTAGGCCTCTGACTTCATTTTTCTCACTCTGCTTGAAATTCATTCATTCATTCAATCTTCGCAACCAACACTTACTGGCTACCTATGACACAGCAGTTCGGTACCTTGTGAGCTGGGGCTTGAGATGAGAACATGAATGTGGCATGACCCTGCCTGGAAAGCTCACATCTACAATGAACAGAGCATGTGATGGACAGAGCAGGACAGTACGATCAGGGCTGGATACTGGGCCTCAGTCTCATTCCTGACTCCATTTCATTTCCCAGCCATGGTTTTCCCATTGCCACGTTTCACTCAGGGTGCCTGCCCTGCACTGTCGGCCATCAGACCCACTTTGGCCATTGCTTATCTCTGCTCTGTTTCTCAGGACAGCTGACTCTTACACGCTGAGATTTCGAGGTTCCTGCGTCAGCTGGCTTTCAGCAGGGCTCAGCGGATGGGAAGCAGTGGTGGGAGACAGGGGGGGAGGAAGGGAAAAGCCAGGGCACTTCTACTCCTTTCTTTCTGCCTCGGGCTGCACCTCCTATTCAGTCTCCGGCTCCAGCTGGGGAAGCAGCTCACCAGGTTCTAGCTTTGGTATCCAAGGTCCAGTAACATCACTGCCTCATTTTGTTCCTCTGATGGATATGCTATAGGTTGCCTTTCTGTCCACTCAAAATTCTCAGTTCTTACAGCATCTATGTAACAAATTCCATAAAGTAAATCCCTACTGGGGTAAATACTGAAAGTGGTTCCAGATTTGACTAAAGAACTCCTAAAGACTTAACTCATTCTATCTTAATGTATTTCATGTCTACTTACAAACTTTCTTAACGCCTAATTTGAAGCCCAGTGGATATATTTACAAACAAACATACATAATGAGTATGACTATCTTTATTACTAAATATTTTTATAGGTAGATAATACATGTTACATGGTACAAAATTCCCAAAGTATGCAAGGGTTTCCCCCGATCCTACTCCTTGGCCACACAGGTTCTCAGCAACAGCCGCCTGATCAGTTTGTGCTCCATTTGAGAGATATCTATGTATAAGAAAGTATGCATATTATTCATCTTTTTTAAAAAACCAAACGGTTCTGTACCTTGTTTCTTTTTTTGAGACAGTGTCTTGCTCTGTCTCCAGAGCTAGAGTGCAATGGGGTCACAATAGCTCACTGCAACCTCTACCTTCTGGGCTCAAGTGATCCCTCAGCTTCCTGAGTAGCTGGGACCCGCCTGGCTAATTTTTCTGTTTTTTTGTTCAGTCCGGGTCTCTCTCTTGCTCAGGCTGGTCTCAAACTCCTGACCTCAAGTAATCCTCCTGCCTTGGCCTCCCAGAGTGCTAAGGTAATAGGCATGAATCACCTCACTGGCCCTATACCTTGTTTCTTGACAGATTTTAGAGACCTTTTATCAGCAACACGCATAGATCAATCTTATTCTTTTAATTGATTATATAATATCTTATTATATGGATGCACCAGAAATCATTTAATCTTTCACTTAAATAATGGCCATCTGAATTATTGTTAATATTTCATATCACCACACTGCCTTACTTATCTCTCTATGTTTATCATACATGTGATTAAATATTTGTAGGATAAATTCCCTAGAGAGGAACAAAAAGGGATGTAGGCATTTTAAATATCAAAAGATTCTATTAAATTGCTCTTGGTAGAAGCTATCCCTAATTTCCACTCCTGCAAACTAGGATCAGAGAGATTGTTTTTCCACTCTCGACCATCAGCCATCTTGATCTTTGTGTGTTTTAGGTAAAAAAGGGTTTCTCATGTATAGTTTTAATTTGAATCTCCTTTATTATGAATGAGTTTCAGCATTATTATATAAGCTTAAGAGGTATCTGTATTTCATTTCCTGAGAATGTTGCCCATTTTCCTGTTGAGATTTTGATCTTTTTCTTATTAATTTATAGAATTATGTGTTTTTACATGAAAAAATTAGCCCTTCATCTCATATAAATTGCAAATATTTTCCCCCTTTCACATTTATCTTTTGACTATTTTTTTTTTTTTTTTTTAGTTTTGCCACATGGAAATTTCATAACAATAATGTCACCGTTTTCTTTTATGGCTTCTGGCTTTGTGTCAAATTTTTAAAGGCCAGTCCCATTCTGGGAGTATTTTGTAAAATTCTCCCATTATTGTTCTTAGTACTTTTTATGATTTTCTTTATTTAACGTTTATTTATTTTTTTTTAATCCAAACGAAATCTGAGTTAAAGTGCAAAGCCAACAAATATCTCATTGCTGAATACTGTTTGTATTTTGGGGGGTTTTCTAGAGCATCAGTCTGAACTTGCAATAAGAGCTACATGAGGGAGGGACCCTCTTCTCCTGGGCACCCTGACAGCCCCTGCACAGAGTCAACACTTAATAAATATTGGTTGAATTAATGATTAATTTAATAATAAGGGTCAATCAACTATGTAGTAGAAATAACTTCTGGGTACATATATATGTAAGATCTTATCCCAGCCACTTCAAAACATCCTTTTAAAAAAATTGTGGTAAAGTATATATAACATAAAATTCCCCATATCTCAACTATTTTTAATTGTACATACAGTTCAGCAGTGTCAAGTATATTCATGCTGTTACAACCAATCTCCAAACTTCTTCGTCTTCCCAAACTGAAACTCTATATTCATTCAACAACTCCTATTCTCCCCTCCGCCCCCTCAACCACCATTATACTTTCTGTCTCTACAAATTTAATCATTCTAGGTACCTCGTTCATATATAACACATATTATGTATACCAGGTAACTGTGGAATCATACGGTATTTTTCTTTTTGTGACTGGCTTATTTTACTTAGCACAATGTCTTCAAGGCTTATCCATACTTCAACATGTGTCAGAATCTTCCTTTTCAAGGCGAAACAAACTTCTGTCATAGTATATACCACATTGTGTTTGGCCATTCATCCACAGATATACACCTGGGTTGCTTCGGAACTTCTTAAGCCTGTATCATATTAGCCTAGTATGAAGTCTGAATTTTCTGTAAGTTAATGTCATTGTAATTAGTAATTATACATAAGCACAGCATTTTGGGAATGCTTGCTATTTTAATTTTTACTGTTAGGCAAAGGCAGACTACAAACATTTTTTGAGCAGGGCTGAAGCATGATTAGATCTCACAGACATCTCCAAACAAGGCTGGTTCTCCCCTGTAGATTTTGCAAGGGCAAAACTCTTACAAGATTCCTTATTTCAGAGGCTGTACCTTAAATGGCTATACGGACTAGGCAGATAAGATGTGTCAGTCTGACCAGGTGTAATCATAGGGAATGGCAGGGCCTGTAGAAGTTGAGATTAGCGGCCCTACTTTCTAAATGGGTTCAAATGTTAAAATAAACACAGGTCAAAGAGAACACACTCCTGGTCAACTTGCCATCAGTCACTCACTACTGCCATCTACCTTCTCAGTTCGTAACACTCTATTCAAATTTTTTTCTTTCCTTTTACCAACAGCTAATTATTGGTGGTAATATTGGTGGTTATTTTCAGGTTAAGCAATTTAAAAAAATTAAAATTCCTAAAAATCAGACATATATACAAGAACAATTTACAAGTTTATAAGTGCCTTTAAAAATGATTCAATAGGTTAAAAATTTTAAAATACTTTTCTTGCATTCCAGAAAATATCACCAATATTCACACATGGTTCTCAAATCTAGCCGAAAGTACAAGCCACTTCCAGAGGTGTTGGTGATCTTGTACTAACTTGGCCCATCAGATGTTTTCATCAGCCTAAGTTCAAGAAGCACATGTTGACAATTCATGGCACCTATGTTTTCAAAAATTAATAATATAGATGATATTTAAGACATACTTGAGAAACTTGTATTTTAATCATGCAGTAATCCTCCCTTTTCCTCAGTTTTGCTTTCTGTGGCTTAGTCACCCATGATCGACTGTGGCCCAAAAATATTAAATGGAAAGGACAAAATTATGGAACATGATCCTTGGATGGAACGTGGCATTAAAGTTAGCCATATACAGTCAGGCACAGAGGCTTACATCTATTATATCCCAGCACTTTGGGAGGCCGAGGTAGGTGAATCGCTTGAGGCCAGGAGTTTGAGACCAGCCTGGGCAACACAGCAAGACTCTGTCTCTATAAAATATAAAACAAAAAAAATTAGCTAGGCACAGTGGCATGTGCCTACAGTCCCAGCTAGTCAGGAGGCTGAGGCAGGAGGATCCCTTGAGCCCAGGAGTTCAAGGTTATAGTGAGCTATGATAGCGCCACTACACTCTAGCCTGAGTGACAGAGCAAGACTGTCTCTAAAAATAAAATAAAATAAAATCACTTGTATGATCACTGAAGGATTACCACCTTTGTAGCAACACTCTGAAGACAACAACTTCTGATTACAATGGTCTTCTGAAAGTTTTCGACAAAAAGCCTTTAATTATTGGGAATCCCCAGCCGTCAACATTATCTGTTCCTGACATCCAACCACTGACAGTGTCATGGCTTGATGATCCAGGATCACCCAAGGTAGACAATCCTCCTCGGGAAGTATCAGCAGAAGGTCAATAGTAGCCTAAAGCTACGTCACAGTGCCCACGTCATTCACCTCCTGTCATCTTATCATGTAGGTGATGTATCACATCACATCATCACAAGAAGAAGGATGAGTACAGTACAATAAAATATTTTGAAAGATACCACATTTATTAAATTTTATTATAGTATATTATTATTGTTCTATTTTATTATTAGTTATTGTTAATCTCTTACTATGTCTAATGTATACTAATAAATTAAACTATCATAGGTATGTATATACAGGAAAAAAACCAGGATATACAAGGTTTGGTACTATCTGAGGTTTTGGGCATCCACTGGGGGTCTTGGAACATATCCCCTGTGGATAAGGGGAATGACTGTATTAAGCTTTCCCATGGCTTTAGTTTTTTCAACAAATTTTTTGCTGAAATAGATTTTAATCATAAACACATACTTGGTAGTTTTTATGCAAGATAAAATATTACCTTTATTTTTATGTCTAATATTAATAAATCACATTTTAGAGACAACAGGCAGGAGTCACGGGGAAGATATTAATAATTTTGTAAGATAATCATTTTATATGTTATTCATCCATGAGTAAGGTGCCTCCAAATGCCTAAACCACATCCTAGATAAAAATCAAGTAACTTTCAAAGTCATACTGAACACCATTTCCTTATGCACTTCCGAGATACCATGTCTTTATGAACAGATCAGCGACTGATGACTGTTTAAATGTTTTCCCTTCTCAGGTGCCTCCTCTGTTCACTGAGCATTTCGCAGATCCCCATGGCTTACGCAAGCATCACAAAGCAGAGATTCCCAAACCTACAAATCCAGCATCCAGCTTTCCCTGGGCTCCCATGCAATATATCCCTTCTACTATACAAGCACACCTGGGTATCCCTCCATGAGCAAATTCTGACATGTCTACAACTGAGACCAACCTCACTCTCTCTCCTTTACATTCCCCGTGAGCCCCTCTTCCCGTACTCTGCCGGTTGCACGCTGACCTCTACTGCTCTTTGCACCCCCGGAGAACAGAGGCTATTTTTCCCTGTCTTTGTTCCCCAGAGCCCAGCGCCGTCAGCAGCACCCAATCAGTGCTCCCTCCAAGCCGCTGAGCAAATGAAGATTTAAAGCCTTTCACAGAGTTGGCAATGGAAAGGAAAAAAAAAAAAGTGAATTAAAAATTTTCATTCCTTTCTTCAATAAATTAAGTTAAAAATATACTGACAGTATAGCTACTTAATGACCCCTGAGTACTTACACGTTCATCTTCCCTTCATAAGTAACTCATTTAAAATCTACAGTGTTTCGGGCACTGGGAAAACACAATTAAGCCATTTAAGAGCTATAAATAACTCTTAATTTGCTCTTATCCTATGTAGCGGTGGGGGCAGTGTCTTACTATGTGCATAATGCTATTATTGCCTTCTCTAGAACTCTCTACTGTGTTCGCCTCCTGAACCTCCAAAGCATGCGTTCAGCAGATTGTGCCTGCATTAGGTTTATTCCTCTGCCACGTGGTGCACCTATTGGTGACTCCCTAGGAAACTCTTCGAAGTGGACAGCCCAGATGTGTTGTTTCATGTATTCATGCACGTGACAAATGTTTCTTGGGCAACTGATATAATATGTAGATCAAGCACTTTGCAGGCTGATGGCAACACAGCAGTGAGCAAGATGGACAAAGGCCCACCCATGATGACTCTAGCAAAGGTGACTGCAAATAAAGAAGAGAAATGCAGATGTGCAGAGTGACAGGGAGGAGGTAAACAGGGTCACTGAGCACACTCTGGAGCTGACTGCAGGACAGTGTGGCTAGAACACAGCAGTGTATGGGAGAGGGGTTCTCAGTGGCCACCACCCCTACACAAGAAGCCCCTCAATAAATGTCGCAAGAACGGCTAATGCAGTTAGTAGCCTCATTCTCAGGAGGTGAAACCAACCACTGCAGCACGTATTCAGGAACCTTCCAGTACCTTCCTTTCAACAGATCACTTCTCTGGCATCTCTTTGCCAGTCTCAGAAAGTTCTTCTAATTGTCCACTGAATCGTGGCGCTTTCTATCTCTTCCTGAGGTTTAGTCCCAGATGATCTTGGTCCCCTCTACCATCTTGAATCTTTTGCTTTCCAAGGGAGCCTTTACTCCCATTTTCAAATATGCATTGTCCTTCCTTCATTTAAATGCACGTATTTTTTAAAGTCTTATTCAGCTTTACCTTTTTTTGACTTGCCCACTGTCACCATCAAACATCTAGAGATAGAATTAATCAAAAGAAAAAATAAAGTCAGAAAGAAAAGAGTGTAAAATCTACTGTTTAATGGGAATACTGCTGCCCAACCACATTAAAGGATATACTCTGTCAGCATCATGGAGCCCAGGGCCAAGGAACACACATGTAAGCACACGCATTTGTGCAATCTAGGGTTATTAAGGTGGCCTCTCTGAGTAAAGAAGGAAGGAAAAAAGGAGCCAGTAAGTTCTTCTGATGTAGCTGTGAGATAAGGAAGGGTGCCTAAGCAGACACAGAATCATGTGCCATGAGCTGGACCAAAGGCAGAGCAGTGCTCTGATGCTCAGACAGACCTGGTCCCTCAGCAGCTCTGAGGACAATTTTTCTGTCTTTGAAGCCAAGGGATATCATTACTGAATTGGCACGTTTTAAGCTGTTCTCAGTGAAATATCACCTTCTATGCCATCGATATTCATCTCAAATGCCCATTAGCCATGAAAGAACAGCAATTAGTTAAGTAATGCGTATTATTAATAACAGTGAGAAGTGATCTTTAGGGAGCACTGTAATAAGCACTTTCACGCATCATTGCGCTCAATCCCTGCGATAAGCCTCTCAGGAGCAGACAACATCCCCATTGTACAGATAGAACACTGAGGTTCAGATGGGCTGAATTACACACATACCAGGTGGCAGTAGCAGCAATGCTACAGAATAAATAGATTACCATACATTGTACCGTGTACCTGCATGCAACATTTATGCACACACACGCTGAAATATATATAAAGACACATGTCATAAACATTCTCTTTTAGAACAACAGGGAAATATTTTTCTTCATCATAAACAATTGGAGGAAAAAATTACAAAACAAAAATCCTGTTTTTTGATAATCATAAACATTAGAGGCAATTAAGCAAGTTCCCAAAACAATTCAGACACATCGTCCTCCAATCGCTCATGTACCTGATTTTTCAAAGGCCCAAGGAAGCCTAGATTCTCCGCCATCCGCTGAGCTTGGCTGTCCTTTATTCCTTCGAAAATGTCAATTTGCTCCTAGTAAAAATGAATCAAATGAACACAATTCAGACAGTCAAGTGAGAAGATTTACAACCTCAAAAGAAAATGCTAGTATTTATTTGCAAATGAATAATTAAAGTGTGGCACCTTGCCAGAGATCTCTGAACGGGGGCTACCACAGATGCCTATAGGGTATGTTTTAATTAGCAGACCATCTATGAAACAGCCCTTCCAAAAACTATATAATTCTTCAAGGTGGCATGCTGACAAGACAATCTGATGCCAGTTTTCACTTTTAATTACTACACAGATGGCATTGATGAAAATTTAGTCAGTTAATGTTTATGACATCTTTTGGAAGGCCTCCAAAGTAAGGTTTTCCTGCCTAATATTGTTGTTAAGTTTAGAGCTTGTCATACATAGGTTAAATATTACCTTACAATTTAAACACTCTATTGATGGTGATAATTATTAATGATAACATAGCTCTACAAAAAGCCGTTCTCTCAAAGACGCTGAGCACTGTTCATATACATTATTTCATGCATTCTTTTAACAAATGGAATGGCTTATTTTAAATAATGTTAATTTTGAAAATGGCTAGGTATTAGTGGTAAGTCTGTGTGTACAGCCTCAATTTAACTTCCAAGGCAGTTAACTTAAGTAGGTGACATTGGTGAAAATATTTTAAAACCAACAGAGCAGATCCTCAAAAAACATTGTTTCGTTCAGTGTCATTTTGTTAAAACATTGATGATTTAAAAAAAAAAACCCTGATTCCCGGCTGGGGCTCATGAAGTTTGCACATTCTCTCTACATCTGCGTAGGTTTTCTCCAGGCACTTCGGTTTCCTCCCACATCCCAAAGCCTCTCCTGTTAGGTAAATTGGTACGTCTATGTGGTCCTAGTGTGAGTGAGTGTGGGGGTGTGTGTGGTGTCCCTGATATGGGATGAGACCCTGCTCAGGGCTGCTTCACACCTTGTGCTCTGAGTTGCCAAGATAGGCTCCAGCTACCTGAGACCCTGAGCTGGAATAACTGTATCCTTATCTTACTTGTTTTTACGAATCTTCTTGAAATTTACGTATAGCTTGCGTTTATTTCAACGTGTAATATTAGAACTGTTTTGGTCTTTATTTAGAAGTTGGGTGATATTTTGTGACCAGAAATATGCCACAAGAACTTGACTGTTGTTTCTATCAAGTAGCCTACAGTAAAATCGGTTTTGTTATATGTCGTTTCTATTCAAATCACAATTTCCAAGAACCTGTCAAAAGACGTTAAGTGAATGCTTACTATACATTATCTAGACACAGAGATTTAAGACATAAAATCTCCCTTTCAAAGGGAAACAAGATCATTTTCTAAAAGAAATAATGAGTGTTCCTGTTGGAAATTTTTCATGTGATTTTGATACTAAGAACCCAATTTAAAAACTGGAATTACAGTTCTCAAGGCCTTATGTCTTTGACTGATAAGGTAACAAGCACTTTGTACATATCACCTCATTTAATCCTCACAATTCCATGAGGTACAAATCACCCCATTTTCATCTTACTGATCTAAAAAAATGAGGCTTAAAGATTTTGACAAACTTGCTAACTAATTAAATTTGACCTCAGATCTCTCTGACTTGAAATTAATTTTAATATCAGCAAAAGGGACATCAATAAAAAGATTCCAAGGACTTAAATAAACCAACAGAATCTGGACCTAAGGAAGATATTATTTTACATCAATAGTGTCGAGAGACCTCAAGGCAGTCTCTAGTTCACATCCAGTCTCCTCTCAGAGAGAATTTCTCCTAGGGGAGAATTCCTCATTCATACACAATGTTAAACGGGGCAGGGTTAACCAAGAGAAAATGGAAACGTCACCATCCTCTCACATTGGTTAATTCTTGAGGCAGGTTGGATGGAAAGAAACAGGGGAACGAAAGGCTGGAAGAGGAAAGAAGGGAGGGAAAAGGCAAAGAAAAAAGCCCCTGAATATTGAATACCTTGATTGCATCCAACTTTCAACTTGATGATCAATAAGAAAAAGGACTCGGTATCTTTACACCTTAAGTCACTGAAACAGATTTACTCCTCCCAGCCTTAGACCCCACATTAAATATTTAACTACAATAACAATCAGTTAAGCCAGGGTGTTCAGGAGTTCGAACATACCTTAAAAATAAGTTCTGGATTCGAAGCGGCCACCTCTTCAATGTCAACGCCCCCCTGGGGGCTGCCCACCAGTACGGGGCCATTGCAGGACCGGTCCATCAGAATCGCCAGGTAGGTTTCTCTGGAAATGTCCAAGGCTTCAGCAACCATCACCTACCACATTAGTGGGAACGTTAAATTAATTCAGCACTGAGCTGATTTCCACTTGGAAATCTATACAAACTTGCTATACAAATCAAAGGGCTTCATTTTCAGGCTCTTCAAACCCAGCAAGTTAGTTTCCAGAGATTTGAGAGTTCTGCTCTCACCATGCACAATGCCCATTTTCACCTCCTTAATTGATCCTGTTAACTTGTTCAAGTGACAGGTATTTGGTTTGCGTCAAGGAACCTTCCCACTTTAATCTTCTTTTTTTTTCCCCCCTTGGGAAACCCTGCTGCTTAAGAAAAACTCTAGGGAAGCAGCTGTTATTTTACTTTGAGATATTAACAGTACATACATATTACTACACTGACTTTTGTCAGATTTCATTGGTGGAAAATCAAACTTGATTGCCAAAGAAGGATTCCTTTACACTGTTTACAGTAAGTCTGATGCTTCAGACATTTGTACACTTCTGTCTCTGGGATCCCTGTATTTTTAGTTCTTTTTATACTTTCTTTTAATTGACGAACACAGTACTCGCTTTTTCAAAAATTTTGCAAAGGATAGCAAAAGTATACAAAAGAAAATGTGAAGCAGCCCCCTGCTCTACACCCCCCACCACACACTTAGCCCTCAGGCCTTCGCAGTCAGGGTGGTCATGGGCCCACCTCGAAACTGTGATATTTAGAGGAAGGCACCCTTTCCTCCGGGAGGATGTGGTCACTTGTCAGGACCACGACGGGGCAAGAGGCAAGTGAGAGGGAAGGATTTCTTCCCCTTCCACAAGTGAGTGGGGACTCAGCCCCAGCCAGGTGTCCTTTCACCCTGCACAATTTTAACTGCAGGAAGCAGCCCCATCAGGGAAAAACCACTACTAACTTTCTAGCGTCTTCTCTATGTACCTGCACACATTACAGTTATGGAATCATCCTACACGTGGAAGCATACTATACAAACTAGAATGCCTTTCTTCTTTCCTTAACCTCAACACTAAAGCTCGGACATCTTTTTACTGTCTTCTCTTATCACTGTGACTACACAGTACTTACATGTAAATATTTGTTTAACCATGTTCCTATTGACAGACATTTACGTGGACTTCAATTTTTCTAAAATGTTACTTAAGTGGTTACATATATATCTCTTTGCTTATTTGTTTTGGTATCCCTGTAGATGAAGAACCTAGAAGTTAAAAGTCTAGGTTTTAGGCTCTGAATATTTAAAATTTTGATAGGTACTGTCAAATCGCCCTTTAGAGAGAGGTTGTACCAACTTACACACCTAACAAGAATGGTGAAAGATGTCTTAGATTATTTTTACAAGAAAGTAAGAATACTCCCATAAATAATCAGTAATAGATGTGAAAATAATAAAAGCACTTAGATTGCTTTTCCTAAAAGTAGTTTGGTAATAGGTTTCATAAAAAGAAGTTAGGAATTAAATAGCATTAGATTCTAGCTACTCATATGCCACAAAAACACTAAGTTTTAGATCACATGAAATAAGACAAATATATTATGTTCTAAAAAGCTATAATGTAATGAATACAGAACTCCTGCTTTTCAAATCTTTATTGATTTTATCAGCAATTAAAAATAACATATCTTGCCAGCACTTTGGGAAGCCAAGGTGGGAAGGATTGCTTGAGGTCAGAAGTTTAAGACCAACCTGGGCAACATAGAGAGATCCTGTCTCTACAAAAAATACAAAAAATTATCCAGGCGTGGCGGCACATGCCTGTAGTCCCAGCTATTTAGGAGGCTGAGGCAGGAGGATCACTTGATCACTTGAGCCCAGGAGTCTGAGGTTGTAGTGAGCTATGATGACACCACTGCATCTTAGCCCAAGTGAGAAAGAAAGAAAAGAAAGAAAAAAAGGAAAGAAAGGAAAGAAAGGAAAGGAAGAAAGAAAAGAAAAGAAAAGAAAAGAAAAGAAAAGAAAAGAAAAGAAAAGAAAAGAAAAGAAAAGAAAGAAAAGAAAAAAAGAAAGAAAAGAAAAGAAAAGAAAAAGAAAGAAAAGAAAAGAAAAGAAAAGAAAAGAAAAGAAAAGAAAAGAAAAGAAAAGAAAAGAAAAGAAAAGAAAAGAAAGAAGGAAAGAAAGACAGAAAGGAAAGAAAAGAAAGAAAGAAAAAAATCTTATAAGGATATCATATTGATTTTTTTATCATAAATGGAAGCTCATGAGTATATAAAAACTAGTTCTTAGGACACAGTGTTGGAATTAATCATAGAGCCATTCTGATTTCAAGTTGGTTGTTCTTTCCAGCAATGCAGGTCAATGAAGGTCAAACCATCAGCCAGTCCCTGATTCCCCTCTCAGCCTTCAGGTTGCCTGCAACACAGTCAACTCTCAGAATATCGGACTGAGCAGTGGTGAGAATATTTGAGGCAAAAATATTTAGCCCTATTCTTTCCTTGTCAAATTCAGTAACAACTTGTAGTTTATAGAAATAACATGAAGTTCGCCTTTATAAGCATCAACATTAATACAAACATTTTAAGAAATTAAGATTATCATTTCTTCTAAAAGTTGTGCTAGGAGAGAGAGTCGCTTTAAGAAATTTGGTGGGCAGAAAATACAAAATGAGGAATGTGTTTTGTTTGTGCTTTGAGATCTACAAGCGTAACTACTCTTCACTTTCTAATACAGAGGTGGTCTAGTGAATGATACTTAATAACTCATAGTAGTTATTCTTAGAAGCAACACAACATTATAACTTTTTAGGATAAGTGTTATTCAAAAGTCCTCTTCTTAATCTTCTAAAATGTTGACAGATGTGTTCTGCATTTCATCAAATTTATATTTGTCAAGCCCAGCTGCTGTCTCAAATAGCTCTTGCTTGGTAGGAATAATGTACCACTCTTTAAGAAATGTCTCCAGGAAAACGACGCTTATCAAGAGATATTTTGAGAAATTTTATACAACAAATACCAGTTTTTTGACATCATCATGCCATCCATATGACCCAAAATGTCAGAGTATTTTAGGAATTGTAATAGATCTAAATGGATTCCATGAACATTCATCCCATGAGAAGCTCCATTAGATACATTTCAAAAGAGCAACATCTGTGAGTTACACAAAGAATATTATTGACACATCCTTTTTATGGAGCTACAGTATAGAAGCTTTTTCACTTTCTTTACCCTAATTGACCATTAAATCTGTTTTTTTTTTTTTTAAAAAAATATCACACTACTCAAATCATGGTCTATAGATGAGTGCTAGTGCATGACCTATTTGCAACAGGACCATGAAGAAATATGATTCAAAGTATATTCTCAATTTTTTAATTCATTTCTTTGCACAAGTTCTCAGATTACTGAAACTTTTAATTTCACTAAGCATATGGCATATTTTTCCATATTCCTCCTGCTGAGTACAAATAAAAACCACAGACATTACATACACACAAAACTTAAGGTGAGTCTGAAAGTTATAGAGAAGGCAGCAGGCCAGTTAGGGAGCATGAGATCCAGGCAAGGACATGGCGGCGAGAAACCCGTGTTTTCTTTTTGCCTCATAAATCTTAGAAAATCTCAGATGTGTGCTTTGTAAATATTTTTTCCTACTATATGACTTGTATATTTACCTTCTTAACAGGGTCTTTTGCTGGGCAAAAGTGTTTAATTTTGATAAAGCAAAGCATATCGATATTTCCTTTACGGATTGGACTTTTTTGGTAACAGGTCTAAGAACTCTTTCCCTAGCACTAGATGACAAAATTTTTCTCTATTTTTTTCCTTAGATGTTTTATACTTTCATCAAAACTGTAAGAAATCAGCAGGCCTACCTGGTTTCACTAGAGAAATCTATTAAACATTTAAGAGAGGAATTAACACCAACTAACAATGCACATGTTGGACACTGAAATTAAGAATCCAATGTCACTTATAATTGCTAAAAAATAAAGAACTATTTAGTTGTAAATTTAACAAAACCTACATCAAACTTATATGTTGAAAACTACAAAGCTGATGAATCAAAGTAGAGCCAAAAAAAAAAGGAGAGACATATCACATTCATATTCATGGACTGTAAGACTTAACAAAGCAAAGACGTCAATTCTCTCTAAATTGATATACAGGTTTAATAAGGTTCCTATCAAATTCTCAGTAAGTTTTTTTGTAGACAAAAACAGAATTATTCTAAACTGTTAAGTAACTAAAATAGGTAAAACTGTTTTGAAAAAGAATACTATAGTGAGAAGATTCAGTCCATCCAATTTCAGAACTTATTCTATAGCTACAGTAATTAAGACTATGTTGTACTGGTAGAGTAACAGACACACAGATCAATGGAAGAGAACAGAGAACCCAAACACAGAGCCCTACAAATGTGCCCAGCAGATTTTTGACAAGGGTGCATAAGCAATTCAATGGAGGAAAGATAAGCCTTTTCAAAAAACGGTGCAGGAGAAAGTGAATATCATAGCCACCTCCCCTCCCCAAAAAAGCCTCGACCTAAGTCTCTCGCCTTATTCAAAGTTAACTCAATGGACCCCAGACCCAAATATAAAACATCTGGGAAAAAAATGAGAAAAATTATGTCATCTAGTGCTAGGTAAAGAGTTCTCAAGCCTGATAGCAAAAAAGAACAATCCATAAAGGAAATACTGACATAATGTTCTTTATCAAAATTAAATACTTTCGCTCTGCAAAAGACCCTGTTAAGAAGATAAATATATAAATTATATAGTGGGAAAAAATGTTTACAAAGCACACATCCGGCAGTGGACTAGAAATTAGAATTAACTCTCAAAACTCAATAGTAAAACAATCTAATTCAAAAATGGGCAAAAAGACATTGCTTTTGTCTATTTGTGCTGCTATAACCAAATATCTGAGACTGGGTAACTTATAAAGAATAAAAAATTACTTTCTCACAGTTCCAGAGTCTGGGAAGTCCAAGACCAAAGTGCCGGCATTCGGTGTGTGCAGAGGGCCTTCCTGCTGCATTCTCACTGGCAGAAGGCAGAAGGGACAAAAAGCCCTAAGCTAGTTCCCTTCTGCCCTTTTATAAGGCTAATCCATTCACAAGGGTGGAGACGTCATGAATCATTTCCCCAAAACCTTTCCCTCTTAATGTCACCACAATGGGGATTAAGTTTCAACACAAACTTTGCAGAGGACATGCAGACCATAGCATCCGTGAACAGAGAATTCACCAAAGACAATCTATAGATGGCAAATATGCACATTAAAAGATGTTCAGCATTTTCATTCACTAGGGAAATGCAAATCAAAACCACAATGAAGTATCACTACACATTTATAAGAATGGCTAAAATAAAAAATACCACCACCACCAAATGCTGGCTAGGATGTGGAAAACCTCAGTCACTCATACACTGCTGATGGTGATGTAAAATAGTACAGCCATTCTGACAAATATTTGGCAGTTTTTTAAAAAATTAATCATACAACCTCCATATAACCCAACAATTATCGCCCAAAATGGAAATCTATATTCACGTCAAAACCTGTTCATGAATGCTTAGAGTAGCTTTATTTGTCATAGCCAAAACGGAAACAACCCATATACCTTTCAGTGGACGATGGTTAAACAAACTGTGGTACATCCATATCATAGAGTGCAAGAAAAAGGAACAAACTACTGATAAGCAACAGCAACCTCAATGAATCTCTAGAAAATTACGCTAAATAAAAAAAAGCCCATCCCCAAAAATTATATACTATATGACTTCATTTATATAACATTCTAGAAATGTTTGTGCCCCCCTCAAAATTCAAATGTTGTAACCCAATCCTCAATGTGACCAATGTGACGATATTTGGAGGTGGGGTGATATTTGTGGGAAGTGATTAGATCATGAGGGTGAATCCATGAATGGAACTGGTGCCCTTATAAAGGGGAACTCAGAGAGCTCCCTCATCCTTTCCACCACGTGGGGACACAGCAAAAACTTGGCCCTCTCTGAACCAGAAAGTGGGTGCTCACCAGACATGGAATCTGCTGGTGTTTTGATCTTGGACTTCCTAGCTTCCAGAAGTGTGAGAAATAAATTTTAGTTTTTATAAGTTACCCAGACTAGGTATTCTGTTATAGCAGCCTGAATGGATTAAGACACAGCTATCAAATGTTTACTATGTTAGGTACTGAGGCATGTATCGATTTATTTAATCTGTTTTGCAGGTTATTATTATTATACCCATTTGAAAGTGAGGCATAAGCTATTAAATGTTGAAACACCATTAAACATAATATTAAAAAGAAAACAAAATCCACCTGAAAACTTCATTGCTATATCCCAGAACCCAGCACCTTGCTTGGCACATAAAGGAAGCCCAATACATACTTCTTAAACACATAAATCTATGCAGGTTCTGACACTTCTGAGCCTCATATATCATTAAAAGTTTATCCTCACTCTACTGAGCTGCATGGTAATACTAAATGATAACTTTTATCTCTGACTCCAGCTTAGTCCCTGATCTTCTGCAACCCCTGATGTCAATGAAGATTCACTGGACACCAAATATCCTGGAAAACAGACAACCTGGATCAAGCTGTTATTTTTTGCTGATACCCTCTGAAACACTCTCTGTTGCCCATCTTGAAAAGGAAAGACGTGGCCATCGTGACACCGGAAGCCTTTCCCATGTATCAGAGAATTCAGAATATTTGCTGCCACACTGTCTTGAAAACACTCAAGACTGATGTCCATTAATGGGGGACTGGTTAAATACTAATCATGATACATTCATTCGCTGGAACATTATGGCACCATCAATAAAGAAGAGACATAAAACCATATGTACTGACATGGAAAGATGTCCAATATTTCATAAGTTAAAAAAATGCATGGTCCTTAAAGAACCGTGAATATAATATGTCCACGTAAAACAATGAATTCCTACAAGTAAAAATACTAATCGTGTCCTCTGTGGACAAATTTTGAGTAAATTACACAGGCAAAGGCTCATAGCCAGATTTAAAAGGGAAATAAAAGTAGTGTTCTAGGTCAAACAGGAACAAATTAACAAAATGAAACACTTGTGAGTTTTAAACAGTTCTTGCGTCTACTGGAGGGGCAGCCTCAAAGGGAAATAACCTGTTTGCTCTCTTAACATTTAGAAAGCCTTTGTGTTCTTAGCCTGACGGAGCCAATGACCCATCAGTATTTCGATCTCCCTCCAGCTCAGTGTCCTTTTCTGGGCTAGGACAGACCCTCTACACTAAGAACTAGCTGGTGGTTTTTTAGGTCATGGCAAGAATTGTTCACAAAACTCTCTCTGAAAAGTACAAAGAATATACTGCCTTAATGTCCCCCAGCATGGCCCACTGGTAGAGACCATCGATCTGTGATGCTATGCCCACGGACCAGTTAGTTGCCTCCCAAAAACACGGGGCCCTAATTCACTGTTAGGACAGGGCCTTCTAACCATAGGTCCTTCCCAGGGCTGGTACGGTGATCTGTGTAGTCACACAAGGCCACATGCCCAGACGGGTCCCGCTCTTGATTTAATGTTCTGCTATAGCTGTCTTGAAATCTGAACAAGGATCCCTTCCTCTTTATTTTGCACTGGGTCCTGTAAATCAGGTAGCTGGTTTTGGTGCCTTGATACATGAGGGGGCTATGGTGAAAGGAGAACAGACTGGCAGAGGGAAGAGTTAGTTTCTGGCCTCAGCTCTGCCACTCACAATTTCATGACTGAGGTGGGCCACTCTCCTCTGGGCTTTGTTTTCTGTGTCTGTGTGTGTGTGTGTGTGTGTATGTGTGTGCACGTGAGCATATGTGCTATGCATACTTGGGTGCCCCAGCTGACCTCACTAATGTGAGGTACCTCCCAGCAATAAGAGTGGCTCAAAATGATAGTAATCTCAAAACAAGGAATAGGGGCACTTAGAAAAACAACCACAATAGCTAATTCTGATAGACAGGCAGGCCTGGGGTTCGGGAGGAGACGTGTGGGATCAGGGAATGTCCCTCCCTGAATATAAGGCTGTCATTGCAAGTCCTTCCAGCTTTAAACAGAACGTATCTATGTTCTGAAAGACAAAGCCATTGCTTTTGTCATTCACCCCCACCCACTTTTACTAAATACTAATGATAATAAATAATATTCCTCTTATAGAACCCTTATTTCTCCTCAAAGACATACCACTTACTAAACGGATTATATGAGGCTTAAAAAAAAAAACATGGCACATTGCCAAAGATCAGTGCTTCATTAGAGTCCGTCAAAACTGAAGGACGGTTTTCTTTTCTCTCTCTTTGTTTTAACACATACATAGAAAATGACCAAAAGCATCTATATTACCTTGTTAACTTTCACACCTTCTTTTGGAGTTTGTTTGGTTGCTAGATTATATCCAATCATCTGTTTAGCCAGCTGTCCCACAACATTAGGACTAAGAGGGAGAGGAAAAAAAAAAAAAAGAGAAAAAGAAAAGAAAATCAATGCCTGTTGACAATCATCTTAAAGCAGAATCGATATATCCTCGTGTCCACGCTACACGGGACTGGCAGAGGGAAGAGTGGCCACCTCCACCCTCAGGAATCCTGGGGTCTTTCTGCTCGCATGTGCCTAGCACCGTGCTAGGGGCTCCCCAAGAGCAAAAGAAAATGAGTGAATGAATGAATGAAATAAAGGGTGCTGGCTGATCCCTGCTACCCTGTCCCCCCAATTAAGTTACAGTCATGGTAAAGCGACAAGGTTGAAATGCATACGAGATTTAGACAAGGGTTAAATAAGGACTTGAGAGTGGACAATTTGGGAAATAGTGAACAAGGAGAGGGGTAAGGAAGAGGGTAAGATCGAAGTAAATAATGAAGGGCTATTTGACAGGAACAGGAAGGAAAGTGCTCAGTGCACGGCAGTGGGAGATGAAGTGGAAAAGACGGGCTCGGATAAAGGAAGCCTTGTACTGTGAGACGGGAGGTACAGCTGGTGATGCACCAGCAATGGGAAGCCCCTGCAGATGCCTGAATAGGGGGCGACATTACAGAAGTGGCGTTTCACTTGTAAGTGGTATCATTTCCAGCATTTATGATGAATCACTGATTGGCTAGGAGAGAAGGGCTGTCAAGTTTCCACCAATTAGTGAAGAAAAATCCTTCTGTGGGAGCAGAAGGAAGACCAGGGCATCGCCAGAGCCCTCTGCCTGTAATTTCAGTTTCCTCTACTTTCTATGACTTGCTCCTGCCGCCATCCAACCATCCTTCCCAACATGCCTTTTAATCATTAGCAAGATCTTCCTAACTGCTTGGCCCAAAGACAAGGAATTAAAACCCTGAGACTTACTCTTTTGTTAAATGAACACCTCCTTTCAAACCGCTATTGAAGACACCTTTTCCTCTTCCTCCAGCTAAGATCTGGGCTTTTAAAACAATTTCTTTTGCATCTGAAAAAGAAAAATGCAGAGTTGGTAGTTGATTTTTTAAATTCATTCTTTCTTTCTCTCCCTCCCTCCCTTCCTTCCTTCCTTCCTTCCTTTGCAACAAGGAAAGCAATAATGCCATAATAACTTTCAAGTGACTGGTAAAAACTCTAACTTTGAAAATAAAGGCAATAAAGAACTTCAAAACCATCAATGTGCATAAATACAAAGCTTGTTTCCCCAGCGCATTCAAATGTTTTCTACCAGTTTAATCAGCTAATACTCAACCATCCGGAGGGAATGCAAGACATGTGTTTTCTTGCTCTTTTCACTGTGCCAGAAGACGCTAAATAAATACTGGATGGAGGTATTAATATTACTGGGTAATAACACAAGGTACTAGTCTGTCAGTCAGAGAAGCTAACTACGTGTCAGCCACAGGAGACGTCAAAGGGAAGACTGGATTATGTGGAGAAAAGTTTTAAAGCAAGCTACAAAAGTGTGATTTAATAACCGTATTTTTAAAAACCAACAGTTTTCTGAGCACTTGTTCTACATATTGACAGGGTTTGGCAAAGGAGGACGAATGGATTGAAACTAAAAGCAAGCAATAGTTTAAAATATTGGCAAGGTAACAAAATATCCTGGGGGAAGGGGGTTGTGGAATCTTTGTTTCTCGGCACACTCAAGGAAAAGAGGAAAATCTCGATCTTTTAGACCAGAGTTATGAGGTCAAATATCTTTATGGGCCTTGCAGGAAAGTTGGGTGTGTAAAATAGCCCAGAGATAAATTGGGCCTTTCGCAAACAGGAGAGCTCCCCTCTCCAATCATAAAAAAAAAAAAAAGTAGGAGCCTCCAAATATAATATGTTTAGTAAACTAAACAGCACACAACTGCAAGCCACAGCTGGCATCCTCTGTTTGTGAGTCATCTTTGTTTAAAATCAGAGAACCAAATCAGACAGTCTTCTTCTATAAGGCTATGATGGTTTTCTGGTTCAGCACACCAGGTTTAGAATCCACAGACCCAGGTTTCAGTCCAGCCTTCATCCCTCTCCCAGCTGTGTGACATTTGACAAATTACTTAATGTCTCTGAGACTCCATTTACTCAATTGTAAAATGATAAGGGTTGTTCTTAAAATTAAATGCGATAATACAGGTGAATGTTTTATCTCAGAGCCAGAAAATGCATATGATTAAAGACTATCGCCTCAATCAAATAGTTAATTTAGTACTTTGTATATAACCAAAATATATAGAACATATGTTTTGCATATATAGAATCAAAAGGATCATTTCAGAGATGGTAAAAAAAAAGCTAATTTGTATCTGCCACCACTCATGTAAGGTGAGAGCTCCTAAGTGTTGGTTATTTTATTAAATAGTTATTACTGTCATCGTTGTTACTCACAGGTAAATAGGAAAAGGTTCAAACAAAGAGTTTTATCATGAAGAGGGAGCTGCAGAAGGATTTTAACTACGAAGGCATTGGGTCAGTCACCCAGCTGATGCTGCTAAACCGTGAAGGCTCATTCATTGTCATCATTGGCTGGTCTTCCTTTCTCCCGTATTTGCTTACACTCAGAAAGCTGGGGCTCACCTTGCCCTCAGAAGCAAACATAGTTCCTCCTTAGAAGTTTATACCCTATGACAATAGTTTCTGCTCTAGATATGAAGCATTATAACATGAGTCAAACCCTTACACTAGGAAATTAGTTCCCATCAAGCTGAGTAGAAGACAAGCTAATTACCAGAAACTCATCAGTAAAGGAACCAAGTAAAATGAATTTATTGCATATTTAGGCATGTAAGAATAGCCGTAAGAGCAAGGATACTGGAGTTAAACAGGCCTGGTTAAAATCTCCAACGCCACTTACTACTTTCTTTGTAGAGAAGGGACTGAGATTCAGAAAGGTAAAAATAGGACGCCCTTCCGTCATGCGTTCATAGTGAAGGAATCTACAGTGTTACGATGATACGAAGAATAAATGAAATATGGTAGGTAAAGCACCTGGTATTATTTTTTAAAAAGTCGAAATATGATAGCTATCACCATTTTAATGATTTTTAGAAATTATTTTTTAAGAGTGATATATAGGAAGACATTTCCTATTTGTCTTTTGAAGACATCAAGTGGAAAAAATACTTTTTACTGTCTAGTCAGATTTTTAATTGTGATCACTTCCAATTATTTTTAAAAACACAACCAGCATTCCATGGCCATCATCTTTCATATCCTTGTCATCCAGAGAAAAAGATGCTTTCCTCTCTGAGCTTTCTAGCAGCAAAACTTGAAAGCCAGGCAGAATGCCTAATTGTGCATTGTTAATTGGCACTATAGAGGCTTGATTAGATCAGCTTTAGTCACTAACCGCCAAGACACAGAAATACTTCTGTCCTCAATGAAGTGTTGTCAATTACACATGTCGCTATTTGACCTCCCCTCAAAAAAACTCCACAGCACTCAGTTGGTAGGCCAAGGCACTACTTAGGAAACTGTGAAGCCATCTATCGGGACAAATAGGAAAAGACTATCCAATCTGTGAACAGCATCTGCAATTTATACCCCATGCCACAAATAAGTTCACTAGAATCATCTTTTCTGATTAGATCTCAAGTACTAAATCAATATAGCAGGTCAGCAGTCCAAAGTAAAGCAAGTTTTCCTCATCTTGAGGGAAATTCTCACAAAGTAATTTAATTCAATGATTATTTACTGAAGGTGCTGAAAATTAACTAAAGCGGTCAAATCCTACTCAACAGTAGCTAGTCCTCCGTTCCATATTTACCAAGTGGATTCACGCTTACTTAATGTCGCTCTTTCTATTTTAGTTAAAGATCTGATTTCTACAAAAACTCACATAAATTTCTGTTTAGGTTTTTTTTTTTTTTTTTACATTACCTCCTGCCCCTGTTCCCAAATACAATTACAAAAGAATATACTATACATGAAATCCAATTAAAAAGACAGAATTAAAAAAAAAAAACTTATCCTGATAGATTTTATATAGAAATAGATTGCAACCTAGACCTTGATAATCATATTATTGGACTCTGAGTTGGCATAATTCAGGTCTGTATAACTCCAAACTCCTTGCTCGTAACTGCTATTTGTACATGCAGTAGCCTAAATATGCATTCACCATATTTTATTCTTCTCCTGGTGAGCTTCTGATAATGAACAGTACTCATGGCTAGGTTTCTACCCAGTTGATAGGAACCAGATTATTGTAATTTATATATATTTTATTAGAAAACACAGTAAGACATACTTGATAAACATATAAATATGTAAGACTCTCAAATACCACATCACTTAAAAGAACAATATTTAGAGCCATTCAGAAAGCCTAAACAAAACCCCACTCCAGGGTCTTGTTTTACTCTATTAGTTGAATTAAAACAATGCTTTTGCAAATGTTTTCCTCTCATTGTTCATCAAAAGCATGATTCTAATTGTAATAAAGTTTTATACCAATTTATATAGTCCCCCAATTGTCACATGCTGGATAATAAATGTTCTTGGAAGCATTGTTAAATCTAAGGGAAAAAAAAAATTAATTCATTACGGAAAGCACAACCTAAATATTACAGAATAAATAACAAACATTTTTAATTAGGCAAGCTTTCTAAAAGTGGTTCACTTAATTTTGTAAGAGACGGCATTCTGTAAATATCTTTATATTAAATACAAAATAATGTTCATGAGACATAGTTCAGAATCATAATGGGGGCCACAGTAAATGTCTGAAAATGTTAATCTAGTGATATGAATAAGTTATTTTCAACTATCTTTTTAAAACAGTTAAGTGATGAATCAAAAATTTGTATTATCAATCTTGTTTTTATTCTGCATTGCTCCTTTCCAAAATATAATACTTTCCTAAATGCAAAGTGTAGCACTCTGTACACTGATATGGCAGTGAGATGACTACCACCATGATCAACTATTAAAGTCAATAATATTGGACTTGTTGTGGAAACTATGATTTCTGATTTCTATGGTTCACTGACTGGAGCAAAATTGGAATATCTAGTTTTCAGCACAATTACATTGTGTAGTTTCTAGCATGGTGATCACATTTCATGAGGTCTGATAAAATTCCTAATTGGAACAGTTAAAATGTAGTTCAGTATTTCAGATTTATTTTTCACCAGAAGGCAAAGAGAAGGGGAGGAGAAGGCAAGCCAAGAGTCCAAAGATAGGGAAAGATGGAATTTTATAAATAACACAATTATGGGGACATAACTTAGAGACCTAAGTGCCAATTTCCCAGAGGAAATGAGCTCACTTCTGTGTTGTCATTATGATTCCAGAACCCAAACTTAACAACAGAATTACCAATCTTTAATATCTCCAATAGACTGACACATATTCCTTAAAGTTGTAACTAGGTTACTGGAAATAAGATGATACTCTAAGGACTCTTTCCACATGCCCAGTGGTATTTTTGAGACTGAAACAATTATTTCTACTTCCAACATGTTTGACATGGGCTCATCAACTCTGGGACAGAGAATTTCAAACATATAAGACATTAGAATAAACCATTTCACCACTGTTCATGTCACTTGACTGAATTAGATTGGAGATACTTGGCTCCCTACCAGCGTACTACCCACCAGACATTTAAATTGCACATATTTAAAAGACTGATTTTCATAAAATACCTAAGAATATATTTAACCAAGGAAGTAAAAGACCTCTACAGGGAAAACTACGAAACACTGAGGAAGAAAACAGCAGAGGAAGTAAACAGGTGGAAAACCATACCATGCTCTTGGATCAGCAGAGTAAATATCATTAAAATGTCTACACTACCAAAGTGATCTACAGATTCAATGAAATCCCTATCAAAATACCAACATCATTTTTCACAGGTATAGAAAAAATAATTCTATACTTTGTATGGAACCAGAGAAGGCCCCATATAGCAAAAACAATCTTAAGCAAAAAGAACAAATTGGGAGGCATCAATTTACCAGACTTCAAGCTATACTACAAGGCTATAGTAACCAAAACAGCATGGTATTGGCACAAGAACAAAGACATAAACCAATGGAACAGAACTGAGAACCCAGATATAAAACCATCTTCATATAGTCATCTAATCTTTGACAAAACAGACAAAAACACACACTGGGGAAAACAATCCTTATTCTATAAATGGTGCTGGGAAAATTGGGTAGCCACATGTAGAAGACTGAAACAGGATCTGCACTTCTCACCTCTCACAAAAAACAACCCACAGTGGATAACAGACTTAAACCTAAGGCATGAAACTATAAGAATTCTAGAAAAAAATATTGGAAAAACTCTTACAGATATCGACCTAGGAAAAGAATTTATAAAGAGGACCCCAAAGGCAATCACAGCAACAACAAAAATAAATAAATGGGACCTAATCAAATTAAAAAGCTTCTGCACTGCCAAGGAAACTATCACCAGAGCAAACAGACAACCTACAGAATGGGAGAAAATATTTTCATGAATGCTACACATCTGATAAAGAGCTGATAACTAGAATCTATATAGAATTCAGAAAAATCAACAAGAAAAAAAAACCATTAAAAAATTGGCAAAGAACATAAACAGAAATTTTTCAAAAGAAGAAAGAGTAATGGCCAACAAATACATGAAAAAATGCCCAACATTTCTAATCATCAGGGAAATGAAAATCAAAACCACAATGTCACCTAACTCCAGTGAGAATGGCTTTTATCAAAAAGTCCCAAAACAATAAATGTTGGCATGGATGCAGAGAAATAGGAACACTATACACTGTTGGTGGGACTGCAAACTAGTACAACCTCTGTGGAAATTAATATGGAGATATCTCAAAGAGCTAAAAGTAGAACTACCATTTGATCCGGCAATACAATTATGGGTATCTACCCAAAGGAAAAAAAGACATTCTGTAAAAAAGACATCTGCACTAGAATGTTTATAGTAGCACAATTCATAATTGCATAGATGTGGAAATAATCCAAGTACCCACCAATGCATGCGTGGATTACTAGAATGTGGTATATGTATTCCATTGAGTACTACTCAGCCACAAAAAGCAGTGGTGATCTAGCACTTCTTGTATTATCCTGGATAGAGCAAGAGCCCATTCTACCAAGTGAGGTATCACAAGAATGGAAAAAGAAGCACTCCATGTACTCATCATCAAATTGGTATTAACTGACTAACACTTAAGTACACATATAGTAGTAACATTCATCGGGTGTCAGGCAGGTGGGATGGGGGAGGAGGGGATGGGTATATTCACACCTAATGGGTACGGTGCACACCATCTGGGGGATGGACATGCTTAAAACTTTAACTTGGGTGAGGCAAAGGCAATTTATGTAACCTAAACATTTGTACCCCTGTAATATACTGAAATAAAAAAAAATAGAGAAAGTCTCCAAATTAAGCTATAAATACAAATACATTTATCAAAATACCTGCATTGAGTTTTGGGGAGACTTATCAAACTCACTTTAAAAATGTTTATGCTACAATAAAGGCCTGTGAGCAGCTATTACAATTTTATCAAATAAAAATAGAACACTAACTCTTCCAGTTATTAAGACTTACTAAAAGGCCATAGTAATTAAAAATAGTCTGATATTGGCACAGCAACAAAGAGACCAACAGATTAAAATAGAAAATTCAGAAACAGGGTGATTAATTGACAAATAATAAAACTGAAAAGAACATTGGTTTAGAATGATATAATGAAACAAATTGACAATAAGGAGAAAAATCACGTACCTAATTTACATCATGTATAAAGGCGGAGTCCAGATGAATTAAAGTATAGTGTGGCACAAAAATAGCTAAGATGGTAATATAAAAAAAAAGAAAAATAATTGTGATACCCAG
This sequence comes from Avahi laniger, assembly GCA_963575035.1. Taxonomy (NCBI): domain Eukaryota; kingdom Metazoa; phylum Chordata; class Mammalia; order Primates; family Indriidae; genus Avahi; species Avahi laniger. Next base: position 41,527 of record CAUYSK010044422.1, on the reverse strand, counting down.
GAGTGAGGAAAATCATATTTATCAATATACAAAATGGATATACAACATAAAGATATTAATCTATATGGTTGCATAGAAATTAGGAGCTTCTAGTCATTGAAAGACATTGTTGGCACAATCAAAATAGAGAAATATGATATCTGGGAGAAAGTAAGTAGCATGTTTAAAATATTAAGATCATGTAGAATATAAAGTCAGGAGCCCCAATAGAAATGTGAGCAAAGATATTAATAGGTAATAGAAAGAAGAGGACAAAATGATTAATAAGCATAGGAGAAACTTGTCAAACTCACTAGTAATCAAAGAAATGGAAATGAAAATATTGAAATACAATTTTATATCTATAAGAAAGTCCAAAAAGAAAAGACTATCATATATGGGGATGATGTTCCCTCTTGTGTACTGCAAGTGGGAATGCAATATCCAAAAGCTGTCCTGGCTCCCTGCAGCAACCCTCTAACGAGGGCACAGTACCTGATGGGAGACACAGTAAGTGCATAGTTCTCAAAAGGTGGTCCTGGGTGACCTGGGCTGGCATTTATTAGTAGTGTATACTCTAAATCTAGCAGAGAGACAGTGAGTGAGTCCAGTCTCACTTCCCACAGAAGAGGGTTTAGGGCAGGCTTTACCTAGTTCCCTAATGGCTAAGAGGCCTACACCTAAGTAGGCTTTCAGAGGCAAGGATTATCTTGCAGACCTCAGAACCTGTCCTCCTGAGAATCCCCAGGTTCCACTGCTGCCCAACGATGTCCTAGGATTAAGTGGCTTCTTCTCCTCTTGTTTTATTTCTGAAGAGGAGAGTAAACCCAGCATGCGGTGGGTTCTCCCTTCCTAAGACACAAACAGCTTGTTCAAGGTAATCCATCATGTAACTGAGTATAACAAATCAACATCAATAATCTCTTACTATAGATTAATTTCCAAGCACAATATGATAATTATGGTCTCTTAGCAATTCTCAATTCTTTATTTGGCTAAGTGCTAGCATGCCATAGTGATTAGTTAAACTGGATTCTTACAAGAACCTCAGCCAGTACCTCCCCACCCAGTGCTCTCCAGCCCATTAACAGTCCCAGCAGTGCTCCGGGCACATCGGCCCTGCCTGCTGGCCTTTGCAGACATGCTGATCCCGTTTGCCACACATTCCTGATATTTTCTTTGTGATTAGTATTGCCAGGTAAAATACAGAGTACCCAATTACATTTGAATTTCAGATACAGAACAATTTTTGAAAGAATAAATACATTGCCAATATTGCGTAGGGTAGACTTATACAAAACTTGGCAAGTCTACTGGGGATTCCACATTAGCCTGACCTTAAATATCACGATTGTTGGAATTCTTTACTTTCACTCACTCTTGCCAGAACTGAGTCTCCTCCTTTTGGTAATTTTTCATTGCTCAAATCTGCTGCCAAGGCAAAAGAGATAGGCATCTTTTTTTTTTTTTAATTCTAATAAAACTGTGAAGTAGGTATCATCTCCAATTTACAGAGGAGAAAACCGAGGATAATATAAATTCAAAACCATAACTGGCGTCACATAGCTAGCAAGTGGAGTCAGTCCTAGAATCCAGGGTAATCCGTGTGTACAGTCATTCTTCTTTCCACTTACCCACACTGTAACAGGTAAGTAGGGCAAAGTTTTGCACAGATTAAGGAGGCTTGACAGAGGTAGCATACATGCTCTCAAAGAACTTCAGATAATGATCTTGGGATCCCTGGGCTGCCCCAGAGGGATGGTGGTGCCTGGACTTCTGTAAGCTGCATAGCTGAGCTCGCTCTGCTGCTTCTGATAGGACGTCTCTTGGGAATCCAGCATTAAAGAGCCACCTTAGACAGAGAAGTACAGGAAGATGAGAAACTCAAGGCAGCAGCTTGAAATCTCATTAACTTTTCCCTATACCCAGAGACCCAGAATATGTTGACTTACATCTCCTGGACTTAGTCACTACATATAGAACACACAAAGCTCAAATTCTAAATCAGAGAATCCATTAACAAAACCCAGTACCCTTCCATCTGCCCTCCTTTATTGAGAAGGTACGTGTCTCCTAACTTTAGGAAAATCACCGTAATTATATGAGCTAATTATTTGTGGGGTTTTTTAATTTGTTTTTTTCCTTAAATTATGGCCACTTTAAGAGAATCCAATTGCTTTTTTTCACCAGAAGACTGAACCATCTATTAGAATGTAAAAGAATGTGCTAATTGGAGTTCAAATCAAATAAAAGGACACAGTTTAAATTTATAATTATTAAACAAATTATCTTTACCCTTATATCCCCAACTCCACAGTCTCTAAACAGCAGAATGACCCACAGTCGCCTTGAATCTGTCCACCCTACAACCTGATAATGATTGCTTTTTTTGTTTTGTTTTTAGTCTTTTTTAACCAGAAAGAACTGCTCTTAACTGTGAGATTATGCAGCTCTGTTTGGAAAGCTTTTGTGAGTCCCTATAGTGTAATGATTTTCCTTTAGAGAGCATGTAATTTTAGGTTCTTGCATAACAGCACAGATTTTTATGGTATTACTAAACTTTGTAATTTTATTTCTCTCTGACAATTAAGTGCACATTGATGTTATGGAATTTTTTCTTCCTTCCATCACAGTTGGATGAAATTGGAAATGCAGGCTATGGTGTGTTGGGAATGCTCATGTCTAGAAGTGTAAACATTTTGTGATTCCCTTGTTGAAGATCCATTTCACACATAGGCAAATCCATCACATTGCTGCTATTTACTTTCAGTTACAAACAAGCTGTAACCCAAAACACACAATGCACCAAACAAAAACAATCAATGCGCCATTTATGCACTCCGTTTGCTTAGGAAACATAATAGTTAACAGTTTACAGTACATTAACTCAGATGTTTAAACTGACCTTTTTCCTGAAAGCTAGCATCTTCCAGATAAATGCCATTTCACCTAGTATTTATCATTTCTTATCACCAGTCACATCTATTTCTTGTCTCCTGCACTCAGACCTTGGCACAGTAACACCTATCTTTTACAGAGACCCTTGTCGCTCCCCTTTACTATGTGAGTGAAACAGATCACTTTTTCTAGTCCAAGCAGCTGAATGCAGACAAATTCATTTGCCTATAAACTAGGCAACCACATTTGGATATGCATGATTCATGTTGTCCCTTTGAGGCAAGGTGAAGTCTTCTCTGCCACAAAGATGAGTGTTCAGTAACCATTAGGTATGTGACAATCAGCCCTTGAGTCTCTCTAAATTGAATTTTGTAATTTATCCAAGAATCTGTAAGAATGATAATGCTCTCTTTTAATCTTCATCTGTTGGCCTTAATCCATTCCCTGATGATTAGAGTTTTGCACACTTGCTAGGGCTTAGTGTTGCTTCTCCTGGCAAGGCTTATTTGATCAATAGTATGATCCCAAGACACAGTGGATAGAAACTCTGAAATCCAGTCTGGCTCAGCCTCTACTCTGAGGTCAGGTGCAGCCATTTCCCACTGGAAATCACTTCCCACAGTCAGCAGATTTCATGTCCTTAAATGTCATCACTTAGATTTGTGAAACTGAGGCCCTAGATGAATATTCATGATCTTCACTCCTTGGAATATCCCTACCCTAAAATCTACCCACCATACATGTGGTGTTAGAAGTAGCTCTTACCCAACACAATGGATGTATTCTGTTAGGGACTATTTGTTTGTTTTCACCCAAAATTCACATGTTGCAGCTTTTTAACTGTTAATATGACTGTATCTGGAGATTGATCCTGGAAAGAATATGGGTACTTGATTTGATAGCATTGATGTTCTTATAAGAATATATATCAGAGGGCTCAGTCTCTTTCTCTCTGCATGCAGACACTGAGCAAAGCCCAGGGGAGGACATAGCTAGAAGGCAGCCTTCTGAAAGCCAGAAAGAGAGCCCCTATCAGAAACCAACCATGTCAGTACCCTGATCTCAGACTTCTAGGTTCCAGAACTCTGAGGAAATAAATTTCTGTTGTTTAGGCCATCTGGTCTGTGGTATGCTGTTATGTGAACCCAAACAGACTAATACAGATTAGCAAGAATAAGACATTCTAGTAAACTTCTTAACCTTTTTGGAGTTTTTCCAGAGAAATGACAGATTAATCTGGACTCATTTTCCACACAAAAAATACAATCTCCAAAATTGTGCAGTTGAGAAGTAAATCCATGTAGATGCCTGGTCCTGTGTTTAGCAGCTTCAGGCAAATACGCATGGTTATGATGTCTCTAAACTTTGGAGATTGTTTCTTTGAACTATCCCGAATAAATGTAAAATAGGTTAAAAAGCAAAGAAAGCAAAGAAAAAGAAACTTCTCCCAATCAGTGATCTGCCTACTGGTCTGAGGCAGTATCACATAGCTCATGAGATCTTGCCAAGGTAAGCATATAATGACAGCCTGCTTGTCCTGGACTCTCTGTTCACTTTTACATTGGTCAAACCCACCAATTCCCTAATGTTTTTTCTAACAAAGCCTTTTCCAAATGTATGCAGCTCAATCATTAGGCTGATTGGACTGCAAAGCTGACTGGCTGTGCTCACCTAAGGGTGGACACACGGAACAGAGCAGGAACCCAGCCACTTCTGTGACCACTCTGTCCACAGCCCCTCAAGAAATTTTTCAGCAAAATTGACCCATGTCGATTTCAATTATTGCTTAATAAACAAGTCCATTCTGTCCAAGGAAACAACTAGAAAACCATGCCTTACATACTAATAATGATTCAGGATATAGCGCTTCATGTCTTTTTTAAAGATGTATGTTTATGTGTATGTGTGTGTGTATTTCATGCAGAGTAGAAGACTTTCATTGAAATTATTATTTTTAAGCATTCACGAAACATCTTGTATGCTGGAAACTGTGTGGAGTCAAAGATCCAAAATGCTCTTAGATGAGCCATCCACTCTTCAAGAACTCAGTCAACATTAGACTTCTTTCTTCTCACTGGGTGTCTCATTCCAATGAGCTCCCCCAATCCCTCTCTCCTCTTTCCTTCCCAAATTCAAAACTTTCATCTAAGCCTGTGGAATACTCTCTGAACCTAAGGTCAAATACATTTCGAGGAGAGGATGAACTTAACCTCCTCTTGGCCCGAGACACCTGATCTGTGGAAGGTTTATCCAATTAGACCTCCATGATCCTGGCTCTCAGATCAGAGTTGTTTGCACTATGACTTGCATTTCCTCCACTTTGTGACCAAGGATTGTGATGAATGCCTCTCTCCCCACTCATCTGGTCCAAATCATCTCAGACTCTCCCTTCTTCCCTGGGACTGGGTAGTGAAACTAGACATGTACTTCTCTTCCCCAAGCTCCGTCTTCCACTCCTCGGGTGACTTGGCAGCTTCCAATCGGACGGGGCTGAGAGGACAGCCTGTGTATAAGCTGGCCGAATTTAAAGCAGGATTTATGAATCTGAAACAGGATTTTCATGCTGTCTATACCACCGTGAAATTATCTGCTGATTCCATTTCGTAAACAAGACAGCAGGTTGAAGCTGGCTGTTCCCAAGCCCAGCAGAAAGACTGTGGTGGCAATGCTGATGTGCTAGTGCAGAGACAAACAGGACTTCTGCTGGGAAGGTGGGCTTGTCCACCCCAGGGTCACTCTTCCAGTGTCTAAGTAGGAGAAATCGAAGAAAGGCATGTTTGCACACTGTCTTTCTACTCATTGCTTATGTATAGCATATATTATTCAAAATAAGCAATTATCTTAAAGAAAACAAAGCTATTTGCATTTCCCAGGAGAGAATTTGCCCCTCTGAGGAAGCTGGTGTCAGGCAGAGAGCAAGAAACCACTGACTGGAGCAGAAATAGTATCATTTTCTCTCTGTAGGACAAAATTCACATATTTCAGCTGGACATGCCCACCCTCTATGGGTAGGTCTTACCCAGCCTGGTTTTGTTTATTTTCCACAAATGCACATGTTCTTTACTCTTGAGCTGAACTTACTTCTTGTTCAAAAACAATTATTAATTCCATTTACTTTTCTGTAAATTATAAAAGACCTATGTTATTCAATTGTTTAGTGAAATATCTTATGGAGACATTATAATATGAAAATGACCCTTCTGCATAAATTCCCTAAGCACCCTACCTACAATGAGTTTTTCTGAATTTCTAGAGCAATGTTTTTCAAAATTTCACTGGCACTCAAAATCCCCTAAATAGCTTGTAAAAACACAGACTGCCAGCCCCCATGTCTTTCAGTGGACCTCGGTTGGAGGTCAATCATTTGTTTTTCTGAAAAACTTCCAGGTGATTCAAAGGCTGTTAATTCAGGGACCACCTTTGAAAACCATTTTTCTAAAGTTTTGCTGTCCAGTAAGGTAGCCACTAGCCACCTGTGGCCATTGAGTACTAGAAATGTGGCTGGTTGCAATTGAGATGCGCTGTGAGTGTAAATATATATTGTATTTCTAAGACTTCATACAAAAATAAAATGCAAAATATTATATTAATAATTTTATATGATAACATGTTGAAATAACATTTTTGGATATTTTAAGCATAATGTAGTTAAAATTAATCTTATCCATTTCTTTTTACTTTTTTAATATGGCTATTAGAAACTTTAAAATTGTAAATATGGTATGTATTATATTTCTATCAGACAAGCACTGATGTAGAAGAAGGATGGGATATTGGCAATGTGAAATTGAGGAGCAAAGGTAGATTTTAAGTGTGAAATCAAATTTGATTACCTGAGTGCTCATCGACTATTCCAAAATCCAAAGGAAGGATATATGAGAATCATGGTGATGGATAAGAGTTATGTGGTAGCTGAGCTAATCCAATTCAGGGGCAAGAAACATCAAGAAACCCCATGACCTTAATTTAGGCCTACAGCATTTTGTAGAATCAGGTCTCTTTTAGAGAGTTAAAACACGGTGTTCTGTTTGTCCAATCTTGTCTATTTTACCAGTATGTGAAATAGACCTCTCAGTATCCACTGAATTTTACTTTTATGTCTATGATTTTTTTTTTCCTCAGGGTGATTGCCAGCTTCACTAGGGCAAGAACTAAATCTGTATTTTATGTGATTTGGGGCATCTAATATTGTATTAATCTATATTATATCAATCAGTGTAATAAAAGGAATTCACTTAAATATTTCACATTCCCTTAAACCAAGAGCATAACCATTCCTAGATTTTGTAGAAATAGCATCATAATGATTGTGACATTTCTCCAATGGTTGTTTAACAAATTATGAGTAATCTGTAGCTATAGAAGTTTAAGAAGATGTATACACAACCTATCCTCTTGGATATCTACAACAATGAAAAATTAGTACATTAAAGACCCTGAGAAATCCTATAATTGTGAAACATTTAACTTCATCTTATTGAGCATTTTATATTTATATAAACATGGGACTATTTTTCTTTATAATGTCTATTAAATTCTCACATATTAAGTTTTCATGGAACCCACTTCTGGAAAAGCTAGTCTGGTGTCAAGAGATTCCTTGTTTATCACTATCCATATGTGCCAGGAAAATAGAAAGAGAAAGGCTATTTTCTTGATGAGTCATGTAAACAAAGCCTTCCTGATATCTTCCTACCTCCAGAGCATTAGGAAAATATTTATTTTATTTTAAATTTTCCCCAACTATGGTTCATTAAATATGAAATAACTGATTCTAAATCAAAAGTGTAGTTTATTACACTTCTCAAACAAGAAGCAGTGCAATTAATCAAAGCATGTGCCTAAACTATCACACAGTTTTGCCATCTTAACAGTAGCTTGTTTATGCCAGCAGCAAAGAAGCCTGGAGAGCTAGTGGTGATGAAATCGCCAAAGGCATTTTCCACAGTTTGTTGAGTATTAAATATTTCTCCTTGCAAGAAGTGGTCCAAAGCCTGGAAGAAGTAGTAGTCAGTTGGTGCAAAGTTTGGTGAATACAGTGGATGACAGAGAGTTTCCAAGTCCAGCCTCTGTAGTTTGAGCAGTGTTATTTGTGCAACATGTAGTTGGGTGTTGTCTTGCAAGAGAATTGACCTGTTTCTATTGACCAATCTCGGCTGCTTAATTGCAAGCATCCTCACCATTTCATCCAACTGGTTGCAGTAGACATTCGCTGTAATAGATTACCAAATTTCACGAAGTTGTAGTGCATAACACCAGTGCTGGACCACCAAACAGACACCATTAGCTTTTTTTGATGAATATTTGGATTTGGACTGTGTTTTGGCACTTCATCTTTATCCAACCATTGTGCCTAATGCTTGCGATTGTCAAAAATAATCCATTTTTCATCACACATAACAATACGGTATAGAAACGGTTCACCTTTATGTTGTGACAGCAAAGAAAGGCAAACTTCAAAATGATTTCTTTTCTGTCATTTAATTCATGTGGAACCCATCTATCCAGCTTCTTTACCTTGCTGATTTGTTTCAAATTGTCCAATACTGTTGGAATAACAACATCAAACCTTGCTGCTAATTCATGCATAGGTTGAGATGGATTCGCTTCCACTACAGCTTTCAGCTCACCATCGTCCATTTTGGTCTCAGGTCACCCACATGGCTCATTTTCAAAATTAAAATTACCAGAATGGAGCTTCTCAAACCATAGATGTACTGTGTATTCATTAGCTGCATCTTTCCCAAACATTTCATTGATATTTTGATCTGTCTGCACTGCATTGGTTCCATGACAGAACGCATATTCAAAAATAACACAAATTTTTGACTTACCCATAGTTTCATAAAAAGTGCTCTAAAAAAATTTGAAAGATAATCACAAGCCAAAACATGCATTTGAAAGAACTAGGATGTACCTTCACAATCAAAATAAAAGAAGAAGTGTCAAAGTGTAACATCAGCAATATCAATTGTCAAACTTAGTAAGGAAATCGGACATTTTATAGTTTATAACCTGATAGTAACAGAAAGCTCTTTTCCCAAGGCTCTGGAGGTAGGAAAGAAATCTACCATTTTGGCTCTTTCTAATCCTTTATATAATCAACACACCAAGTTTTCTGAGGTGGGATCTCTACGTGGTAATCCCCTCCCAAGAGTTTCTACCTCCAGGTCATTTTCTAAGGATTTGTCAGTATTGGTCTCAAGCCTACCCAGGACTTGAGTAAGACACATTCTTTTAGTGGGGACATTGAGTCCAACATAGCTCTTGACCAGTGTCTCAGTCTTGCTGCTATAACCAATACCTCAGCCTGGATAACTTATAAATAATAAAAATTTTGTACTCACAGTTCGGGAGGATGAGAAGTTCAAGGTCAAGGTACTGGCACTCTTGAGATCATTGCCTCCTCACATGGCCGAAAGGCAACTACTGTGTCCTCACATGGCAGTAGATGGAAGGGCAAAAAGACAAGAAAATGTCTGGATACTTCCCTGAAGACCTTTTATGACAGAAAGTGTCTAGATACTTCCTTCCAGACCTTTTAGGCATCAATCCTATTCATGAAGGCAGGACCCTCATGGCCCAAGGTCCCCCCTCTTCATACTGTTGCATTGAGGATGAAGTTTCAACATGAATTTTGGAGAGGACAGAAACATTCAAGCAATAGTGCCCAGTATCTGGTAGATCCAAGCAACAGATTGGCAGGAGAGGAAGAACATAGACAGGAACAGTGAAGAGAGCACAGCTGTGTTCAGGGGCCGTGTTTTCAGCAATTCCCTTTTAAATATCTATAAACATGCTTGAAAATTACTCTAATATTATGTATTTTTTTTTTGTAAAGCCTATACAGTTATTTTTATACAAAAAGGATTGGACTCCTTTTATCACAGCAGAGGCTAAAGTGATTCTGAAGGCAAATATTTAAAGTAAAAACATGTTGTTTGCTTTAGCCCCAAATCACAAACAATCATTCTTCTAAATTGATTTAGGATTCTCTATGATAGCGTTTTTACTCTAGCTGGACTCTGTCCCCCAAACTCCAGTTTGCCCTGTAGATGACAGAGCAGGAGTGAATTATTATTGTTATTTTTTTCTGAGCACTATCTAGAGTTGTATTGCCTAGCTCTGTGTAGGCATTCAGTGAAGCTACAATCCTTTGGGAGGAACTATGAATGTAAAAGGCATTGTTGGTATTTTTTGTTTTATTATTCTGTGTTGCTATTCCCCGAGCCTAAGCACAGAGTTTTCTCTGCCGATGCAGAACAAGAATGCGCTGTTCTCACAAAGTCATTTATCAAAGATGTGCTTCAGTAGGAGAGCTCAAGATACACTCTCCACCATATTCTCATGTTGGAGAATCCAGCTCAAGCTGAATCACTCTTCCTTAATTTCATAAATATTAATTTCATCAGAAGGAATTTATCCAAGTCAAACTATGTTACTCCTTTAAGTGACAAGCAGGGCAGGGTTGGCTTCCTCAAATCCCAATGTCCCTATCCCATCAAGTGATCAGGTGACATTTTGTTGATGTAGTTTTTCTTCGGTGTGTAGTGGATAGCTACGAGCAACCAATTCACTTAACATAAAATATTAGCATTCGCCAGGACTTTTTTTTTTTACTGTGTGTGATTAAAGCACCATGGAAATAAATGTGCTTCCTTAAATGAGGTGTGACTATGCCAGCTCCAAGAAAAACCCTAGGCGTAGAAACAGAGGGGAGAAAAAGTCAAATAGACATGGAAAATCTCTCTTATTACTCTACTATAAGAATCTTAATTAGTCTCAAAGGTTTTTTTTTTCTCCCCCACTCATTTTAAAGCAAAATCAGGTAGATCACACAATGAAATGTACGTCAATCAATCTCTGCTAGAGTCAGCCAGCTGTGGCCACCCTACTTACATGATATGACCTTCTATTTTTGCAGTTGTGAATTGGCTAGGATTTTGCTCCATTCAAAATTGTATGTATGTAAGTAGAATTGTGCCAATAAATGAGCTTTCCTAATTGAGTTCATCCTTGTAAATTAATAAAAATGCCTGCCAATCAAACGTGTGCATGTTTGTAGGAATATTATCAGTAGGTAATGGAGATAATTAATACTTCATGACATCAAGGTCTGAAATTAAAATCAAATCTGAGACTTAACGGCAATTATTAAATCTGAGGAAAATTATCTTTCAGATGACAAGTGTCACAACCTTCAGCACCTGAATTAATAACAGGGAGCAAGCCTCCAACAACACAGTGAACACTTCTTTTTCCTATGTTGCAATAATTATCACTTCATGACATCAAGGACCTATGTCTGGCTCAAGGTAATATTTCAGATCAGTAAAGTATTATTGCAGCAGAAAACACAAATTTCAGGTAACTTATCTAGTGGCAAAATACGATTGAAAGAGTATAGAACTGGGAGATGGGACCCGGGTTACAGTCCTGACTCTCAGCAGACATAGGTTCTAGCACAGAAACTTGCAGGTATTTTTCTATTTTATTTTAGTCAAGCAAATCATTTCACCTATCTGGGCCTTATTTTGTTTTTCATGATATGAGGCTAATTTTTGTTCTGTTCACAAGATTCATGTAAAGATCAAATAAGAGTGTTCTTAAAATAATTCATCTGTTTTCATTTATTCATTCATAATTTGGGTTGCTATAACAAATAACATAAACTGGATAGCTTATAAACATCGGAAATTTATTTCTCACATTTATGGAAGCTGGAAAGTCCAATATCAAGATGCCAGCAAATTTACTGTCTGGTAAGGGCCCTCTTTCTGGTTCATAGACAACCACTTTCTGCTATATTCTCACATGATGAAAGAGACAAGGCAGCTCTCTGGAACCTCTCTTACTAAAGCAGTAAACTTATTCATGAGGGCTCTGCCAAAGGCCCAATTCATAATACCATCACCTTGTGGATTAGGATTTCAACATACAAATTTGGGGAAACCATAACCATTCAGACCATTGCACACAGGAATAGCAGAAATAGTATGAGAATGGTGAGAGATATGGGGCGGAGGTGCTTACCCTGCCGTCAGCCACCTTTGCTTACTAAAGACGTGATTGACTTCTCACAGACCACAGACATTATGAAAGAATTAGAACCAACTCTAAAATCTGAGTCCACTGAGAACCCTGCAGAATAGGGGATTTGGAATGTACTTGTAAAGAGACGAATATATACTGCAGTTGAAAGGTAGCTGAATTTCCAGACTTTATCTAGCCTCTTGGAAATTTGGTATGTATTAGAATAATGAGAGAAACTATTTTTTGAGCAAACTTCCAATAACCAGAGTTGTGGCGGATGCCCTGTTGGCTAGGAAAGCCTTGGTTGGCTGTGTGTCTGTTGTGTGAGCTCCAGAGAGAGGGATCTGGAGAAGCTTCACCACATTGGAACAATGTTTATTCTCTGTCTTATCCTCCAAGAGAAGACATATGTTTCTTCGATTTGTTGATTGCAGCAAGGTGCAACTTAGAGGGGAGTGTGCATGTGCTTGTGTTTGCCATGAAATTAAATAAGAGCAATGATACACAGCCAACATACACCCATAAATATCAAGAGGGAAAATTCTAATGCGGCACAAGGCTAGAGGTAGCTTGATATATTAGAAGAGAAAGGCACTGAATCTTGTGCAAAATGAGAAAAATATAATTTTCTTGCATTATCTTGTCCCTTTGTTAATTGCCTACCAGGATGCATTCATCAATTAGCTTCCCTAGGCCCAAGCTTTCTACTTGCATGCATTTGTTTATAAAACTGGCTTGTGTTTTAAGTACAAAACACAGTGCTTGTGTTATCACACAAGACACAGTAAATGGATAAAAATTTTTACTTGTCAGTTTCTAGATAAAACATACTTCGCGTTTCAAGGCTGGGAAATAGTCTGCAAACACTGAGCAAGGTACAATAAATATGGGCTCAGGAGTCTTCACTGGGCTGTGTATGTAGCTCAGCAGCCTCATGCCACTACGTGGGGAATATATGCAGCTTTGGGATGGGTGATAGGGAGAAAGTATAGCTGGCTTCCCGGATAATCCCATCCCAGTGACAGGCTCAGTCTCCAGATTCCAGACGTAAAATCTGTTGCTAAGAGGAGAGATGACTCCAACTCCTTTCAGTCCTAAAGGTCTGGTATGAAGGCAGATTGGGAGGATGTGGGATAACCAGTGAGTCAGATACCTAATGAAGAAAAGATCATGAAGACCATGCAAAGGAAGTACATATGAATACCGTATCATCTCTTGAAGATGATAAGGCCCTTTGGTATTTTCCCCAGAAGAGGCAGAATATAGAAGCAGATAATGGTCCCAAACCAGTGTGCCAAAAGGAGTAAGAATGCCAAGTAACTTCAAATCTAATGATCCCCAAGATGGCAGAAGGAGCACTTCTGATTGTTTATACTGTAAAAGTTCCTATTCTTTCTCTTACCAGCCTGCCTCCCAAGCAAATGATGTGCAGTAAGAGCTGGACACATAGGACTGAAAACATGTAGATGTGATTCCTAGTTCTGATACTGTGCAATTTTTTTTTTGCAAATTACATAATCTAATTTAGCCTCAGTTGCTTAATCTGTGTTTTGGAGATAATAATAATATCAACTTCCTGGAATCACTGTAATGATTGAATTATATAGTGCATGTTAACAACTTAGTTTAGTGCCTGCCATCTTGTAAGTAGCCAATAAATGTTAAGTGTCATTGTCAGTTTTTATAGACATTGCACAAAAACAGTGATGTACTGTAAAATTGCAGGGGACTTTGTTTAATGGTTTAGGTTTTTGAGGTCAAGGAAAAGTCAGTAACTACCCAAAACCACACAACTAGTCAAAGCTTATCTTCTTTAATTTTCAGCATTTTGTAGTTTTCAGTATATAGATTCTTCACATATTTTGCAGATTTATAGCTATTTCATTTGTTTGGTTCTATTGTAAATGGTATTTCTAAAAATTTTTCGTATCCTGATTGTTCATTGCTCCTATATAAAAATTCAATTAATTTTTGCATGTTGTTTGTATGCTGTGACCTCGCAAAACTCATATGGTAGTTCTAGGAGGTTTTTTTGTAGACACTATGGAATTTTTGTCTAAGACAGTTGTGTCTTCAGTAAACAGTGTTATTTCTTCATTCTTTATTTGTATGTCATTTGTTATTCTTTTCTTATTACGCTGGCTAGGACTTCCAGTACAAGACTGAGTAGGATTGCTGATAGAGGAAATCTTTGCCTTGATTCTGACATTAGGGGATATCTTTGTCAGTTTTTGTTGCTATAAAGAGATACTTGAAGCTAGGTAGTTTATAAAGAAAAATTCATTTGAGTCATGTTTCTGCAGGCTATACAAGAGGCATAGTGCTGGCATCTGCTTCTGATGAGGGCCTCAGGAAGATTCCACTAATGGTGGGAACTGAAAGGGAGCCAGTGTGTGCAGATCACCTGGCAAGAGAGGAAGTAAGAGAGAGAGAGAGGAGGCGGGTGCTAGGACCTTTTAAACAGCCATATCTCATGGGAACTAAAAGTGAGAATTCACTCACTCCCATGATAATGGTACCAAGCCATTTACGAGGGATCCACTCCCAGGAGCCGGACACTTCCCACCAGGCCCCAATATTCAATGCTGGGGATCAAATTTTAACATAAGACTTGATGAGGACTAACAAACCATATGCAAACCATAGCAGGGGGAAAGCATTTATTCTTTCATATTATACATAATGTTAGCTATAAGTTTTTGATGAATGTCTTTTCATCAGGTCAAGGAATTCCCCTTCTATTTGTAGTATTCTTAAAATACTTATCATGAATGGGTGTGGAACTTTTCCAAATACCTTTTTTGAATCTATTAAGATGATTATATGATTTTTCCTCTTAATTCTATTAATAAAAATTGCACTGATACTCAGAAGATTTTTTAAAAATAAAATTGGCAGAAACATAACTCTAGTGGAACAATTTTCTTCCAAGGACAGACATTCTGATTTAAGGAACTTTAGTAGAGAAATTGGGGAATGGCTATTTTCATTGGTGTTAACTTTAATCATTAGATATCTCCTACAGGTCCATAGGGAAGAACTCCTGTTTCTGAACTCAGAAAGTTCTTCTTTCTTTGTCCAGGGTGTTCCATGTTAAACTGCCCCATGATATTAGTGTTTAAAATGAACTCATTTTAATATAGGTTATTTCTCAATCAAGTGCTATATAATCCTTCTCAAAGGCTGGACAGTGTTCTAATCAGCACTAGGCTGGGGGCGCTGCAAAGACGGCTAGGCCAGCATGGGCAGGACACAGGCATTGCCCTATAACCTTGCTCTAAAGATCCCAAGGCATGGAAAGTGGTGGGGACATAAAAAGATTGATAAAATGAGTTCCTATCCAGGCATTGTTTCTAGAGCTTTCTAGCCTCTACTGAGAACTTGATGTATGGGAGGTTGAATGTACACATTAGTAAAATATTGATTCATTTCGGTTTTCATTTTTATAAAGGAATATCCTTTTTGTCCCTTAAAATAGTAACATTAGGCTTCTGCCTAAATGGCTTCCATGCATAGATTATGTATTGCTTTCATCCTTCAAGTTTCAGCCACCTCAAGGTGTTCGTGTGTCCTTTTGGGGCTACTGTTCTTGGTTCCTTTACCCACTGTCTACTGCATCTCACATTCTTCTAGCAATAGCTACTCCATAAAATGAGATTAAAAAAAGCAACACTTAAATTCTTTTTAGAAAACACAAATAAGTTCAACTTCTTTCCCCATTTAATTTTCTCCCTTTCAGTCTGGTGGAGAGAGGAGCACTCCCAGCCCGAGTCTCTAGCAGATATTCTGCTTCTCATGTTCCATATGAAGGAAGCCATGTATTAAATTGGGATGAGCCCTTGCATTTCATCACAGAAAGTGAGCATTGGCTTGAAATGGAGGATCAGCTCATGTGGATATGAGATGGTGGTTGGGATCATAAACTGCTGCTCCTGGGCAAAAGACCGAATTATTAAAGCTGTTGTTTGTGGTCCTTATCATTTACAAACAGGTGCACACAGAAAAAGGACTTTCAATTTCCCAAATTAATTTTCAGTTGAGGGTTCTCTTGTGTTAAAAAGATAAGAAACTTGTTTAGAATTATAGTACAAGAAGTTTACAGCTGTCTAAAAGACCTGCAAGTCTAAGGTTATCTAGCAAATATGGTATTTGTCAGAATGACTGTTCCTCTTTATAACACATTTGAGAAATTGAAATGGATTTGAGACAAATAATGCTCTAATCCATGATCCCATCTCCACGGATAACTACTTTGGTAAATTCGGTGAAAATGGCTGTAAGATGCCAATTGTTGGCAAAAGAGGTAGTCAGAATATTGATGCGTGGGTAAGCCCAAACCTGGTGGCATTATTGACAGAGTTTAATATCAAGAAAACTTCCCTAAAGCCAAAGTTACTAAGTCAAGGGCTCTTGAACATTTCAATGTGAAGAAATATCAGCTTTTCCCCTCTCTACTGACTGACACTACCACCTACCTCTCTCATAAGCACCTCCCTATCCACAGATACTCACCTCCATACTACCTTGTTTATATACCTCTTCCATCAACCCTATAGATACACTCACAAACATACAAACACTCACAAACCTCTTGTAATTGTGTGATCATTTATGCTGTAATAGTAAAAAAATAACAGTAATAACTTGTATTTACTGGGTGTTTACAATGTCCAAGCAACTTATCAAGCATTTCATATTCATTGGCCTACTTGCACCTCAAAAAATCTAACTTGATAAGTATCACTACAATAATTACATCCATTCTATCAATGAGAAAGTTCAATCTTAGAGGTTGGGTAACTTGCTCAAATTGCCGTCAATAGCAGAGTAACGACTCCAAAGTATAACTTCTCTTATTCTAAAACCCATTTATTAACCAGTCCGTAGTGTGATCTGATACATTAACCCATCTAGCAGCTATCTGTTGAGTAACTGTGTGTCAAGTACTATGCAATATGACTTCCAAACTCTCTGTACTTGCTACTTTACACCCAGCCTCACCTTCAGACATGGCCGTATACACTCATAATTTGAAATTTAATTCCACTTGTGTGTTATCAGTAACATTTGAGCAGATTCCCTATAAAAATCAGTTCTTGGTCCTTGTCTCTTGTTATTTGAGGTAATATCTATTTGTCCATCCTTCCATTTATTCATCAATTGCGCCACAAATTATTCTATGACAAACTCAAGTCTCAGCATCAAGTCTCTTTAATACCCAACCTACAGAAATCAATCCCACATTTGAGATTTTCCATTTCATTGGCAATCGCCAATTTGAACCAGATGTCTTTTTGCTCATGCTGAGTTGTAATACTACATGGAATATATTTTAATATCCTCCTTGGGTACAAAACTGGGTATATAGTTTAAGCTTGGTAAATTCCTGTTGAAGGATCAGCTGATTAAACAAGTAACAGAAAGGTTATATACTTAAAATAACAATGATGACAATTATAAATAAAAATAAGAATAACTTTAAAAAGAGAGATTTGAAATCTTTTGGGAAAATGCTATCATATGTCAAAGCCAAAAGAACAATTCTAATAAGAACATAAGGAGTCATAAACGGTCCAGGGGAGAATAAAGTCAATAGTTCTTTTACATTAGGAAAAGTTCCTCTAACTGGAAATTGTTGCTTGGGCTGAGAAAAAAAGCCATCTGGTCCTCATCACATGCAGTGAAATGAAACAGCTATGCTTCATATCGGCCACCTTGCTGGGTTCATAGAAGTCCGGAATGGGACCCAGAGATCACAATTAATTCTTTAATTCTGAAAGAACTGATGCCTCCACACTAGTGCAGGTACAAGTTGTATGATCTCTTCAGGATCCTTTTGTGCAGGACACAGGATTGACGTTCATTAAATACTTTTCTTCAACCATTTTACTCTCATTATGCACAACAAGGGCTTAGGTTAGCAGGGATTAAAAAAAGATTTATTCTCAAGCAAGAAGCTTTATCCTCAAGGCATAAAAATAGAGAGAAACTGGTTAAAAAAAAACCCAACAATGCAGGATTAGATTATGAACTTGTTCACTGAACAGTTACATAGCAATTTGCTAAGGTAATTAATACTATTAATTCAAGAGCCAACAATTATCATAGCAGTTCTACCATTTCATGTCTCATTTATTCTGAAAACCTGGAAATATGTGTTTATGTGTGTGTGTGTGTATGTGTGTGTTTTGGTGGTGGTGGTGGTTTTTTGTTGTTGTTTTTTGTTTTGTTTTGTTTTTGCCCAAGATGGTTGGCTTGGCTGGTCTAAAAAATGTCTGTCCTAATGACTTTACAATCTTAGGCATGTTTTAGTGGCAACCAAAAATTTCTCAGATAGCTGTCTTGTATCAGAGAAACAGCGCACTAAGAATCAAGAGGTAATTCATCTTGGTCACCCTTCCTTCAGCAGAGTAGTCCAGCCCAGAGGTTAATAGAAAAGGAGGCCGTGGCTACCATCTTGAATCTCATTCCATCTCAATTTTCTGGTTACAAGCACCATGCTTTTTTTTTTTAGCCAAGAATGGTGAACAGGAGCATATAACTCTCCCCTCGATGCCTTTCCCTCAGGCCCTTCAGTCTTTGGAGTGCAGGACTTAGTGCTAGTTTAATTGAACCGCTGTGCTTGGCTTCTCCTCTGAAAGAAAGATATATAGTCCCTCTAGTGACTTGTTGCAACAGATTTCAAACTCAGCTGGATTTAACTCTGTGAATTAAAAATACTACCTGAGATCGGGAGCCCCGTGGAAAGAGCAACTTCAGATACGGGCACGTAAGTGAACACTTTCTAAAGCGTGCACAAAAGTGCTGGCCTCTCTTCTTGACCACCACAAACTTGCACTGCCCTATTCTCTTTTTCAGACCATAATAATGGCTGTTTTGGGGCACAGATGACCATAGTGTATCTTAGTGGAACATCTAATAAATCTGTCTTGAGGCCGTAAGACTCCAGTATCCTTGGCTCAGAGAAAATATTAGTTTCATAGTTTTCAAGGGAGAAAAAAAAACTTTCAGTATTAAGACATTTGTCCAAGATAGGTCAGGATGGGCTCATTTAAACCTAAATCACCAGTTATATTAATACCAGAAGAAAAGCTAGAATCTAAGCTTTACAGGATATGAAACTATAGAAACCATAAAAACCATCTAATGTCACTATTAATTCTTGTAAATAAAGATGAAGAAACTGAGGTTGAGAGAGTTAAGTGTTAATTAGTGGCCAGCTAGTTGGGGGAAAGCTGAAGTCAATATTTAAAAACCTTTCAGCCTTCAATGTCCAAAGCCTTTTCTCTCCACTACATGACACTGCCTCAGAGTATCTGAGGAAGCTATTCCCTGTTTATACCACACAGGCCCTTTGAAGACAGAATGCTAGACTGGGCCAGAAATGACAAATAGCAGCCAAATAATCCCCACATGTTTCTGCTTGTATTTGGTCTTGGAGTTCAGGTTTCCCCAAACTCATCTTTGGGCTGGTCAAATGATGAGACCAACTAGATATAGATGGACCCAGTGTTTCCATGGGTCTGCATGTGGTGCAGGTGATCAGAGAACAACTTCTAGCAGACAAAGAAGGCTATCCAGGCTGGATGACAGGGAGATCAAGGGGCAGGAGATAGACCTACTGACCTGGAATTGCTATTAGGTAGTCCATGATACGAGGTGTCAGGCCTTTAATTCATTATCACCCTTCTCTGCCCAGGACTGAAAGACTAGGATAGAGGATATTGCAAGGCATATCCTTAATCCAATATGTATTTGTTCCTAGTAGTAGTCATAGCAATGGAATCCAATCACTTATTAAATCTCCTAATGTCTGCCATATGCTGTGCTTGGTAATAGGTGTACAGAATGAGCAGGCCACATTCCCTGCCCACAGGGAAGAGACAGACATGTAGGCAGAGAACTTCAGGGCAAAGTAGTACCATCATAAAGCAGTATTCCATCCTGGGGAATCAGCTCAGAGGGACTCACTACAGCAGACCTGGACAGATATCTCATCCTTGACTGCAACAAAACCTCCCAGATAAGGAAGGGGAGTGATCGTAGAGCCTCTGGATAGGAAGAACCCGTGTGTTTAGCAATGAATGAATACAACTGAGGGCCTGAGACTGTTGTTACAAGAAGTCAGGTGAACTTTCCTTCACAGATACCAGCAGGAAAATGAGAAGACTTCACTGGTCATGATCATCTTCTACCCTGAGTTTAGTTTATGCTCCAAGAACTAGTTGCAGGACAACATGGTTCTGCCACCCAAACAAAAATACAGCTAAGGAGACATGGCATAAAATGTCAAAGTCCTCCTCCTTAACAGTGGAATACAAACGAGATAGGACCCCGGTCTGCTGGAAGCAGTATAACTGTCAGTAACAAGTGGGCATCACACAAATTTGCTTCATTGTTTGTGTTTTGAGTCTATGTTTTAAAATAAAAATGGCACATGCAAAGGAAGGTATCTCACTTGTATGGACACTTGCTGTTATGAGTTGCTATGGTGCTTCCACCTGGACTCTCTCCTGGCCTGTTCCTCCCATGTCTTGTGGGTGGAGTCCCCTGTGCTCTGTATGGTGAATCGCTATGAGTTAAGACCCTTTATGGATGGAGCAGTTAAAGATGATAAATAAATCCCAACTCTGCCTTTTGAACATGGGCAAATGACTTTCTCTGGGCATTAGTTCCTCCCTGTGAGATCACCTGAGGACATGACAGATGCAGTAAGATCCCTTCCAGGGAAACTGTGAAGAAATATTGATTCAAAGACAGCATCTAATTTTACAATAATAAGAAAGCAGCCCAACATCATTGCAGCACGGGAGTGGGAGGAAAGAGAAAAGCGGTAGTAAACATGTGATGCACTGTGAAGCCATCCTGTCTTCAGGCGCAGTCAAGCAGGGAAAAGAAAGGAGAGGCTCAGGCTCCACAGAGAACAGAAGATCATCATCATTATCTTGCTCTACCTCAGTGAACGTGATTCTCCAAAGCAGAGCAGATAACTGATCCTGGAAGCGCAGTCTCCCCTGTTCAGGGAGTTCTGTGTCTCAGAATGTACTTCACTGATGAATGTCTGCTGTCTGGCGATTGTGGGCCCACACAATTACTGGCCCAGCATTGCACAGAGACTGGGTGCCTGGCTAGGTCCAAAATGACTAAGAAAAATTTAGACATTTAAACTTGTTTTTCTCCAGTGAAATACCTCCAGCAGCATCACATCCTCTAGTCACAGCACAGACTCAAGGATGCTGATGTGACTCTTGCCGAATGCTGGCAACTTTCATAGACACAAAAGAGCTTTAACCTAATGAAAGCCAAGAGATGCTGAGTGCACAAACAGGCAAATGCTGGTGAGATGATCTTTGCATAGCTTAATGCTTAATGCCTCTGCCACTGGTTTAGTGTCCTTCCCAAGAAATGTGCTCTTTGTCTTTGTTACTTTGCACGTGGTGCTATCCATGCAGGTCCTAATACACATGGAGCTCCATACATCCCACACCAACACAACATTCTACTTCTTGATGGGGTGCTTCTTGCTGCCATCCTTATCACCCCCATTTTCCTACCCCACTGCTCCCTTCCAACTGCCTTCTATTCCTGCCATTGCCTCATAATCGCACCAGCTTCTTCTAGGTTCTCTTATGTATCATGCTTCACCTACTCTTACGCTTCCCCGAAGAATTATTTCCTCTTTGAAATTTTCCTTGCTACTACCAGCTAATGTGATTTCTCTTACTCTCTAAATTAGAACTCGAGTGGTGTGCTGGAGTTTGTATGCACCCCTTCCCAACTCCACTTTCAGTGAAGCTGGTAGCTTGAGATAAGCCATGGTTATGGAAGTGTAGCGTTTACAGCACGGACATCAGCAAACGCCACAAACCAGAGCTTTCTCCTACCTCCACCTTCAGCCAGTGCATGTGGTGCAGGAAATTACATACAGATGGCATGAATTTTCACATGCTAAAGATATCTCTTTTTTGGTCTCCACTACACAAAATTTTGTTTGTGTTTGTTCTTGAAGAATTAAATATTTAACCATTGTAGGCAAAAAAAAAAAAAAGAACTTGATAAAATAATAAAGAGATCCAGAGTGAACTCAGATGAAAACTATAGACTCTTGGCGGTGCCGACATGCGGATGCAGATTCATCAATTGTAACAAATGTGCCACTCTGGTGGAGGAGGTTGAAAAAAGGTTTTTTTCCAGTTATTTCCATTTCAGAAAAAAAAAATAATGAAGTGCCTCATTTATAAGACTATTGCTTTGTTTATAAACAAAACAAACACATTTCAATAGGGATCAAAACATTATTGCTTTCTGCAAAGCTAGCAGGCTTCTGTTCTCCTCCAGCAGACAGGTTTATCTCTCTTGCCAAGAGCAGACTTCTGAAAACAATTGTTAAAGTTACAAAATAACTGCAGCTCTTAATCTTTTCTTTATTTTTTTTTTCCAGAATAAGAATAGCCTTAAAAGAAACTTTTTGATCCAAGGTAACTATTTTCTTGGATCGTAATCTGAACCTTGGCTATGAACTATTTTTTTTTTTTTTTAATGAAAAGCTCCAGAAGGGGAAGAAATGGTGTGGATCCAACCTGGAAGTCAGAGAATGTGTGGTTCAAAAATTTTGGATCCAACCTGGGAGTCAGAGAATGTGTGGCTCAAAAATAGTCATGATTTTTCAGATCCTCAAAGAGTGAAAGAAGCAGTCATGTGATCATTAACTTTTGGTTCTAAATACCCACTGGTCTACTGTTTATGCAGAGAGCCGTTATTAGAAAGTATTCATGCATGCAGGCACACAAACAAAATCTGGCTCATTTAAGTGGTAAAGAATATGAAGCAACTCACAGATTGAACAAAAGTCTGGAGGACCAGACTCAGAAAATAGGGAGGAATCAAGAAAAACAAGGTGGCAAGGGACAGCCTATGTCATGTCCTTGACAACTCATTTGTTAGAATCTCCACACTTCTACTACCTGTGAATAATTTCCCAGCTCCATCTGGATATTCCATTTGCTTCTTCCAGGTTCAAAGTCCCGGACAGGCATATTAGCTGAGCCCAGACCACATGTCCCTGTGTCAGCTGATTGGTGAGCCTCTTTAGGCTTCTGTATTGGGAAATAGGCCCTGCCTTCCACAAGAATTCTATTTTAGGGGATGTATTAGTGTGTTTGGGCTTCCATAAAAAATACTATAGTCTGAAAGGTTTAAACAACTAAAATTTATTTTCTTACAGTTCTGGAAGCTATAAGTCAAGGCGCCAGTAAATTTGATTTCTAGTGAAGGTCTCTTCCTGGCTTGTAAATGACCAGTTTCTCTCCATGTCCTTACATGACCTTTCCTCCTCCCTGTGCAGACAGAGAGCTAGAAGGCTAAGGAGCTCTCTCAAGTCTTTCCTTATAAGGACACTAATCCCATCAAATCAGGGTCCCACCCTTGCAATTTCACTCAACCATAATTACTTCCTTAGAGGCCCCATCTCAAAATACAGCCACACTGAAGGTTAGGGCTCAGCATATGAATTTAAGGGGACACAAATATTCAGTCCATAACAGGGAATGACTTCAGATAAGGAGGGTATCTAAATTCTAAGAAGCTGAAACACAAATGAAAAATCCACATGTAAGCACAAAAAGAACATAGGGAGAAGCAGAACACACTAATTCCTGATCTGCCTGTGCATTTGTTTTTCCAGATAAAAAGAAATCCTGAAAGTCATGTGCAGTTCTCAATTGCCATTAAGGTAGATTTTGAAGATGTCTAAACATTGAAACATTACCAAATTAACTATATAAAGAATTACTTCTTATCACCCATATCTGTTAGGTCAGATAAAGCGTCAGGCCCAGCATTTGTTTACAAAGTGGGAAAACAAATATTTGGAACAAAACACGCCTGATTTTCTCAAAAAGAAAAAAAAAAACTAACCTGTGTTTTCCTTATGCACTAAAAACAATGTATTCCTCCATATAGGTTTTTCCATTATATCATCAAAGAACAGTGACTCCAATTTCAAAATTGAAGAAAGTCATTTTGCTATTCAAAAAGCCACTATAGCCATTCTATTGGTTGTCTGTCCCATATTCTTTTATATACCTGGTCCTAAAGCAAACTCTTTTGCTTCAGATATCCATCTGCGCTTCGTGCAGCACGAAGGCAGCAGGTGCACAGGCCTGACTGGTGTGCACTAATCATGGTCATCGCATTCTGCTCACCAGGCACAGACTTGGAGTGGCCCACTCCATGACTCTGCTCAATGAGCTTTAAAGATAGGCCTATAAAGTGTTTCTTGGAAAACACAGAATGAGATGTGTGAAGCTCTCTCCCGCCCCCAATGTTATTTGGATCATATCTGATGTCTGAAATTGCTGCAGTCATAATACTATCCAAAAGTGAGGCCGATATTTGGAAAAATAACCAAGTAACACAGAGATTCAGAGCCAGATCCATGGCTCATGCTGAACAGAGCTTACCTACGTCTAGATTTCTTGTTATTTGAGACTATGGTTTTCCTTATTGTTTAAGCCAATTTTAGTTGGGATCATCTGTTACTTGCCACAGTGGGTTTTAATAAACCACTGTGTTTTATTTCTTTGGAGAAACTTAAAGGCTACTCTATTCACATCGTGTCTTAAGGGGCAAAGCAAGGTAGGAGCAGAAAGACAAGAGAGTCACTTTGCTTTCAGGAAGGAGGTAGGAGCCTACCCTTTCCAAAAGATTATCCTAATTTTTTAGAATTAGCTCAACTGGAAGAGAAAACCTGGGTGATCCTCCTTCCTTCCTTCACAAAAAATCCAATGTCAGAGTCTAATGGTCATGTGTCTAAAATGTGCCATTCAAAGCAAAGTAATGTTTCAGTATTGTGAAGCTTACTTCATTTATCTTATATACCATAATAAAATGTGTGCAATTCCGATTTCTTAGAAATAGGAATCAGGAAAGGTCTTTCTATTAGGGGAGTATGCTTTACAGAAAGAGTAAATGAAATCAACTAGATGGTTTGAAAGGAAGCAGGTCTATTGAGAAGGAGTTAAGGCAATATGCTTAACATTATCGCCTGCTAACCCTATGAAATATATGCTTTATGAGGCACCAAAATCTTGTAATCTTTAACCCTACAACTTAGGATTCATTAAACTCATTTTTTATGAAATTTTTCAACAAAGTTAAGTAAATTTTTCAAGATCACAGCTACTTATTAACAGTTTTGAAATATGAATTCAGGATACTTCTGAACTTAAGATACTTCTTTTTCTGCATCTTGTTTCCAAGGCTAATAAGCCCAGTAAAAAGAATGTTTAGAGAGGTCCCAGTTGATCACCTTTTATTTTATTTTTTCCTTTCATTTTCCTTTTTCTAAAAAATGTTTCTTCATTCTTTGTAACATATTTCGAGCAACTCTGAAGTATATAAAGCTGACTCAGAACGTGTCTTATTCATGCTGCCTACAAAAGAAGCTAAGCCAGGCACATAAATAACAATAACTTAAAATGGAAATTGATAAACATTATAGGAAAGACAAGTGAAGGATGATAGAAATTTAGAAATGAATATTTTTTTTTAAAAAAATAGAAGTTTATTTCTCTGTCTTGTAATAGTCCAAAACATTGTTTCTGATCAATCGATAGTAGCTTTCTTCAATGCAGTGACTCAGGCATCCAAGTTCTTTCTATCACATAGGTCGGCCAGTTCCTTTGTGCCCATCAACTTCTGCATCCATCTAGCTGACAACAGGCCAAAGAATGTCAGCTAGATGGATGCTGAAGATACGATGCCTTATAAAAGCCTCGAAGTGAAATACATCACTTCTGTTCAGTAGAAATGGCTAATTTTATAACAACAAAAAATTTGTACAAGAGGAACGTAGGGGAATGTTTCTTTATGAAGACAATCAAAAAAGTGTATTGTAATTTTGGAGGCATAGGTTAGATTTCAACGTTTAGAGATGACAAAATCTTGAGAAGGTAACACGAGGAGATGAACGTATCTCAGGTTCTGGAGATGGTCAGTTGTCCTGGTGTACATGAGAGGATCCTAAATGTGACTTCAGTCACCCCAAGATGTACCACACTGGATTCATGTGAGTCGACTGACTAGGGGAGTCACCCCTTCCTCCATTACACTGGGTGTATCTTCCACATCACTGAGACTCGTGTTCCCCAGTGGATCATCCACACATGCTCCCTAGGCCATATGTAGGCAACAGCCCATCACTGAGAAGAAATAATGGTCTTCCAAGATTCCTTCCATCTCCATTCCTATAGGAGAACATATTTCACGCAAATGTTTTCCCCTTGGGAAGAATACAGTGTGTGAGAAAGTGAAACATTTGTTTACCTTTTAGTGTGTTAGGGAGTTAGAGGGGGTAATATTATGTCTATGTCAATAATTCTCCTGGGGAAGAAAGGAAATTTATGGTGCTCCATAACTGACATTGGGAGATGGAGATAAAAAGACTAAAACGCTTCAATCAAAATGACCTTCTCTTACCCCTGAAAAGTCAGTCCTCATTTGTCGTCCTTCTACTGGGATAGCGTGACTAAGTACTACTATATGAATGAAAGTATAGTAGATTTTAAATAGGAGGTGATAACATTATATTTAATATAGCTATATATCATCTGTGCTTTCACAAAGCTCTTGCAACAGCTATTTGTTCATTCAAACAGTGTTGAAAAGCACCCTCTGGTTGATTGCCCTGTTTCTTATCACATGGCACCAGCAGACACAGGTAATTCATGAGCTTTATGAATAAAAGTGTTCCCTAAAGAGATTGTTTCCATATTGGTCATAAATTTATGGACATAGACCAATTGCGATAATTTTATAATCTATGCTTAAATCAGATGAATGGGCTATAAATATTCAAAACCACAAAACTAATAAGCAAATGATGTAAGCAATAATAAAATTGCCAAAGATTCCCTATCTTGGTTCAATTCAAAATATACTAAGTACAACTTAGTAGTAGTCATTTTAGGGATGTAGAGGCAACGAGGAATAGAGCATAGTTGCACAGGGAAGCTACAGTCTGCTGTGGAGTATAAGGCCATAGCTGAATGGCTGATGCAAGGCAAAATATGGTTAGTGCTGTATGACAGGTACAGATCACCTGTGCCTATGACAGGTAGAGATCACATGTGTCACGTGATTTAGAAGACAGGGATTTTATGTATGATTTGGAGAATTAGGAAAGAATTCATACACAGTTGATATTTCAGCTTCACCTGGAAAAATGAATAGAAGGAATTTCAATACAAAAAGATGGGGAGAAATAATTTCATATTCATAAAGGGAAGGCTGTGAATGAGCTCAGGAGGTCAATGTGGAGACAATAGAGCAGGGAAAAGAGCAAGAACTGGTGTCAGACAAAACTGCATTCCTATCCTGGCCCCATTGCTGTGTAACAATGGGACAGCATAAAGTTTACTTAATTTCTTGAAGCCTCAATTTTTCCCATGAAAAATGAGACTAATAAAACTACCCTTGATTGCTTTGTTTTCGAGATTAAATGGAGTGATGTCTGCAAGTATTTAGCATAGGATCTGGCCTGTGGAGCCTTTATCATTTCTTCTTCTGTAGTCTACTCATGTTTCTCAGTTTAACAAACCCCATTCTACCACGTCTAGGAAGACTTTCAGCCTACGTCCATTCATTAATTTATTCCACAGATATTTGTTGTTCACCTCTTATATCACTCCCTTTCTTCCTTAACGTCTACTGCTCATATTTTCAGTATGGTAATTACCTTGTGAGCAGAGAAGTGTCACGTTTTCTGCCTTCCCTTGTTCTGAGAGGCTCAGTAGTCATGAGTTAGGACTTACTGGCAACCTACAGAAGAGGCAGATGCTGGTGACTGTCATGTGTAAACAAGCGAATCAAGGCAGGAAGCCCACCCTGAGATGAATGGGCACCTTCTGGCCCTTTTAGCACAGTAGGGCTAGAAGCTTCTGGACTTAACCAGCTCTGAGCTAATGTAGACAACAGACCCTGGCTGTGGGATTTAATTTCTCATTTTTATTTGTCACTTGAAAATATCAGCATAATCCAACTCCAGCTCCAGCAAGATCACACCTTGGCACAGTGTCATCAGGTGTTCACAGCCCAGCAAGGCTATTTGGAACAGAAGGAGGAATATAAATAAAAGAAACCAAGTGCATTACCAACTCACTTTCCTCCATATGTTAACATAATCGCAGTTTCCTTCTTTTCCCACATGGCCTTCAGACTCTAAAATGCGACATCTCGCCATTTTGTTTCTGTTTCTGTTTATTTTCTAGTATATGCTACAGAAAAAGGAGAAAGTAGAGTTATTTTTAGTACACAGAAAGAAGACACACAGTTGAAGGAGCAGGAAGTTAGTGAACATGTTTGACAAGTAAAACTACCGCTGAGAGGTCTCTGGGAGAATCCCTTATTCTGTGTGCAAAGCGAGCAGTGCCTGGGCTTCTTTCGCTGGGTCAGCTTCCTTAGAACCAAGCCTTGAAAACCATACATGCAGATCATCATAGGTGCATTTTTATTATTGAGGTTCATTTTGCTTTTATTACCTGCTTTCTTCCCCACTCAAAAAAAAAAAAAATCTTCATCTCATAGTTTCTGTAAGGCAAGAAGGAGAAAGCCACGTAACTCCTACTTTTATAGAATCAAGGATGAGAGGACAGTCAGTGTGGGAAAACCAGTGGTGCCTTAACTACTGAGTTATTGTGTTTGCCTACTAGCCTTTAGAGAGGTGCCTCTAAAGCTAACAAATGCACACAGCCTTGTACAAATAAACAACTAATACATCTTAAGTGGGGATTAATATGTCAAGTGGAGCTACCTTCTCCCTGCCTTCATTACCCAATTAGGTCACTTTGGTGATGTATTTAAGAAAAAAAAAACTCAAACTTTTTTCTTTGTCTTTTATATCTCCCAAACATATCCATTGAAGATTCATATATTACAAAATATTTTATTTAAAACTCCAGATATTGTTGAAAGAGAAAGAGAGCTAGAGTTTGAATTTAAATCATCAGATTGCCTTCCTCACAACTCTTACAAAAGCCCAATGTGGACAGAAGTTTTGAATGGCTGGAAGAAAGAGTATGGTGGTATGGGGATTATTTTGGAGACTTTGGACTTGGATAAGAACACTGGAGTCCAGGACTTCAGCCAAGAATAAAGAGAGACAGAGAAGCTCTCCTAGTGATGAACAAAAGTCAGACAGCAGAGAGAGAACATAAAGGAATACAGCAGGTACTGAAAACCAACTGCTCAGTCTACCCGATGCTAGATATTCAATGCGATAAAAACAGTTTCAGAGGGTGGTATCATTCTAATCACCACATTTCTTTAGGGTAATGCTGTTTATGATTAACAAAGACAGTGTGTAGACATACTTCCCAGCTAAGTGGATTCTTGGCTAGAGCCATCTTCTCCAGATTTATTATGTGATTTTTTTTTGGTGGTTGTTGCATTTTACTTTATTATTATATTTATATTATATATATCTTATATAAATAAATGCATACTTTTATATATTATTATATGTTACCAAGTGTGCTTAGTTTGAAAACATTTTTGTTTTCACACATGTTGATATTCCGAAAGATCCTTAACCTCCGTCCTCAGCATTTTACTCACCAGCATTGGGTTACGGTATGGGAAATGCTATCATTCACCCAGCAGAGGGGGTGGCTCTGGTTAAGATTTGTTCTTCTCAGCCGTAGGTCATGGGGCTCAACTGCACGTTTGTGTTTTCTGTCTCATTCTTTTCTTTGCCTCCATTGACTTGAAGTTATGTTTCCTTTTGTTTCCAGCATGTTGCTACTTAGCAAGTCTTCAGTAAATAAAGATTTTGTATGCTACGAGGTTTTTTCATAGTGCTGTATTCAGTGAGAACTTTCTGTTGCCTCTTTCTCCAGTCAGAATGTCTTAAGGATTGCAGGTTAATCCCTCCTTCCTGTTAGATGCTTTTATTCAAGAGCGTCCCGATTCTGGAAGATTCAGCTCTCAGAGGTTATTTTTAGTACTCAATTGATTCAAGCATCTTCCAAATTCTGAGGAAAAAAATCACTTCAACCAAGAGATCCTATCAATCACAGCGTGGTTTGCATGCTTATTTAGCTGGTTAGTAATTAAAGGCAGCTAAAAATACCAGGCATGCATGAATGGTGTGATTTTTATATCTTAGCTTCTTCCCAGAGAAGACGCAAGACCCATCAATCAAACAGTTGGTAGCTGAAGTCATTATCACTGAAATTAAGGCAATTATATACAAATGAATATTAATGAAGTATCTAGTCAAAATTAGGGTCAGTTTTTTAACACTTAAAAGAAATTGCAGAGAATGTAGGTTCAGTGTTAGTCCATTGTAGAATAACTTACAGACACGCCTTCCATATTAAACTGCCATTATAGTTACGGGAACTCCATCACATTTATGTTATTTCTTATTTCAGAGAGAAATGGTTTTACTCTACATTATAGCTTTTATTTCAAGACTTCAAAATGGTCTATAAACTCACATTTAACACAGCACCCCAACAAGAAATGAGCACGTTGGTCCTAGGTATCATGATTTCTTTTTTAAACAGGGGAGAACTCGAATGCAGTCCCCCCTACCACAAATGATGCAGTAGAGCTTCCCACATTTGGGGAAATCTCAGGGGTCAGCACGGCAGGAATGCAACGGATAAGCCTCGCCCTTGGAAAATCACCTTCCTGATCATGGTATCTCCCTTGCCAGGGAAGTACAGCATTGTGATTTTATAACTCAAAAAAAATATATTCATTGCAATTTATAACAATGCCTTTATTTATAAAATAAGAATATGCCGAATAATCTCCAAGACTTTTTTAGTCCGCATTCTATTGTTACAGTATTTTAATGTGGAATAAGAATGTATCACTTTAAGTACTTTGAAAAAGCAAATGCTAGTAGCTAGTTTACCATTTTACTCTTGAAAGCTATGAATAGGAAAAAAATGTGAAAATACAAAAAGTCCGAATTTTCTGGACATGCTTGCAGATAATTAAAATCCGGTAGAAGCCCCTCCAAAAGCCTCCATGCATGATTACTACGTCTCACAACTCCAGGGACACTGTTCACATCAGGGTCTGTGCGAGTGGCTCTCCCGGGGCTGTCAGTACCCAGCTGTGCAGGCATAGGTGTTAGCCCTCCAGAGAGAAGGGGCATTTGATTAATTATCCTATTGCATGCTACCCATTTAGTATTATACGAGAAAAAAAGAAAGTGAGAAAGAGAGAAAACGCTATTTTGTGACAGCACAACAAGTACAACAGATTTGGACCCAACACGTCTTTGGGTCAGCCTTGCCCCCGCCAGCAAATCAGTGATTGAGGCCTTTGAGACGGTCTCTACAAGGAGCCGAAACCCCAGGAGTCGCCCATTTCAAATGCACAGGACTTTGAAGGCTTGCAGAAGGAACGAGAAGGAGGCAGGCTGACTATACTAGAAGGATGCCGAAAGGATAGATCTGGAGGACAACAGGAGAAAGTGAAAATGATGAGGTGAGGTGGAGCAAGGACAGGGACAACAGGGAGGGCATCTTAGTTACCCACGTGTGAGGAGATGAAGTCATTCGGGCTGAGTCCCACTGGCTCATTTTTCAGATCATTGCTCTCCTCCCAGAAACCCCAACTGCATGAGAGAGACAGGATCATCAGAGAATTGTTAAGGCCTAAAATGAAAGAAGAGTCATTGGTCTGGGGAGTTTAAAGAATTGTCATGCTTGGAAGCAAGAATATGGAGTAAATGCTCTCTTATTCCTTCGATTCCTGTGCAGTGCTGCAGAATGATTCACTGTCTTTGTGAGTCAGCACCCAACACAGGGTAAATTATTAGATTTCAGCTTCATAAAATTATATATGTGAGTATATTCAGTGTAAATGAAATTAGCCTTTAATGGACATTGTACGCTTCAATGCAGATCGAAAAATCCTGCCAATTCTTATTTTCTATTTTAATTCATTAATTTTTCTCAAGCCTGCGTGATCTTTAGAATACTCTAAGAGGCAGAACATATGCACACACCCACCCCCACACACATATATACAGAGCTATGCCTTTTAATTGAACTTCCCAGATATTTCACTTTTTACAAAACGAAGACTTGTGGGAAAGCTGCATTGAGCAGCTCTATCTGTGCCATTGTTCCAAGAGCATGTGCTCATGTCATGGCTCTGTCATGATTCGGTAATTCTAGCAATTTTCAAACTTTTTGATTATTATTATATCTGTATGGTGATCTGTGATCAGAGATCTTCTATGTTCCTATTGTAATTGCCATGAACTGTGCCCACATAAGATGGGGAACTCAATAGATAACTGAGTGTGTCATTACTGCTCCACCAACCGAACATTTCTCTGTCTCTGTTCCTCTCCTCGGGCCTCTCTGTTGCCTCAGACACAACAATATTGAAACGAGGCCAATTAGTAACCCTGCACTGTCTGGGGGATGGGCACACCTGAAGCCCTGACTCAGATAGGGCAAATATATGTAACCTAAACATTTGTACCCCCACAATATGGTGAAATAAAAAAATATATTAAAAAATAAAATAACCCTGCAATGGCCTCTAAGTGTTCAAGTGAAAGGAAGAAGGGCTTTTCTCTCACTTTAAATCACAAGCTAGAAATGATTAAGCTTACTGAGAAAGGCATGCTGAAAGCCAAGACAGGCTGAAAGCTAGGCCTCTTGGGCCAGTTAGCCAAGTTTTGAATGCAAAGGAAATGCTCTTGAAGAAAATTAAAAGTGCTACTCTAGTGAACTCACAAGTGATGTGATAAGAAAGCAAAACAGCTTGATTGCTAATATGGACAAAGTTTTAGTGGTCTGGATAGAAGACCAAACCAGCCACACCATTCCCTTGAATGGAAGCCTAATCCGGAGCAAGGCCCTAACTCTCTTCAATTCTATGAAGGCTGAAGAGAGGTAAGGAAGCGGCAGAAGAAAAGTCTGAAGCTAGCAGAGGCTGAATCATGAGTTTTAAGAAAAGAAGCCATCTCCGTAACATAAAAATGCAAGGAGAAACAGGAAGTGCTAATGTAGAAGTTGCAGTAACTTATCCAGAAGATCTAGCTAAGATCACTGATGAAGGTGGCTACACTAAACAGTGGATTTTCAGTGTAGACAAAACAGCCTTCTATTGGAAGAAGATACTATCTAGGACTTTCAAAGCTAAAGAAAAGAAGTCAGTGTCTGGCTTCTAAGCTTCAAAAGGCAGGATGGTCTTCTTGTTAGGGGCTAATGCAGCTGGTGACTTCGAGTTGAAGCCAAGGCTCATTTACCTAAAATCCAAAAGCCCTTAAGAATTATGGTAAACTTAGTCTGCCTGTGCTCTGTAAGTGGCACAATAAAGCCTGGATGAGAAGACATTTGTTTATAGCATAGTTTACAGAATATTTTAATCCCCCTGTTGAAACCTACTTCCTGGGAAGATAAGATTCCTTTCAAAATATTACTGCTCATTGACAATGTGCCTGGTCATTCAAGAGCTCTGATGGAGATGAATGAGGAGATGAATATTGTTTTCATGCCTGCTAACATAACATCCATTCTACAGCCCATAGATCAAGGAGTAACTTTGACTTTCAAGTCTTATTATTTAAGAAATACATTTCGTAAGGCTATAGCTGCTATAGACAGTGATTCCTCTGATGGATCTGGGGAAAGTAAATTTAAACCTTCTGTAAAGGATTCATCACTCTGGATGCCATTAAGAATATTTGTAATTCATAGGAGAAGGCCAGCCACACGAGGTATCACAACTGTCCTGACATGGAACCCATGCACATTTCCTACTTGTGCATTAAGATCCTATTTAAGACAGGGAGATGCCAGGATAATTAACAAACACAGGAGTTCTGTCTGTGGTGTTTAACACAAACCCTAGAACTTGCATTCCTATTCTTCCAAAAAGTTGCCTTGAATCTTTCATTCAGAATAATTTTAAATGTATTCTTTAAAAATTAAGTCACAAATAAATGCATAAGTGATATTAAGAGAAATATACTTTCAAGTGTCTCTTAATATAGCATGTTAGGAAAGAATCCCAGATCACATTCAGAAAATCCTGTGTGTCTCCTAAATTCCAGGATGATGGCATCTACACTAAGCTTTCATAAGTTATTTATATAGAGATGGTCTTTCTTCTTACGTAGAACAGCAAAGGAAGTATCACTAGACAGTTTTCATTTTAATTACATTATTATGAAATAGTGTAATAAATAATCTTAATAGAAAATTTACGTATTCAAATGATGCCAATTCTACCCACTGTCTACCTTTTCATTCACTTATGTATTTTTAAAAATTTTAAATAATGAATGATTTCAAAAATACATAAAATCACAGGAAATCATATCATCGCCATTTTATACATT
Source organism: Avahi laniger (assembly GCA_963575035.1). Classification (NCBI taxonomy): domain Eukaryota; kingdom Metazoa; phylum Chordata; class Mammalia; order Primates; family Indriidae; genus Avahi; species Avahi laniger. Next base: position 7,239 of record CAUYSK010044422.1, on the reverse strand, counting down.
CAATACCAAGAAGAGAAAGATATTTATGTTTTTCCACATGGCTTCAGTTCTTCTTTTGTTTTAAAAGAAAGATATTTTTCAGATTCAGCAAAATACCTAAATCCCCATCTCTTCCCTTCCCCTCATCTCCCTAGAGACAACTAGCCTCCTATGGTGAGATGTGGATCATTCATTGTTTTAAAGTGTTACTATATTTTATGTATCCATAAATATACATAATGTGACATATATAATACATTGTAACATAATATATATATATTATGAACATAAGCACATATACTAAGTATGTACTATTATATTGCATACTTAACACACTACCCAAGTTTTTGACACAACCAAATCCAAAATTATGTTCCTGTTGGTTTATATAAATACAGGTCATGCATGTTAATGACAATAGAACATTCCGATATGTGAATGAATAAGTTTGTTAATTAATTGTGAACCAGTTAGGTTATTTCCATTGTTTTTTAATCTCACCAATATTTCTGCAGTGAACAGTATGGCAACTTGTATCTCATGCATGTGTGAGAATTTCTCGGAAGAATACACTTTTGAAGTCATTAGGACTGTTGTATCAAATATGTACATTTTTATTTTTACCAGATACCACCAAATCACTTTCCAAAATGATTGTGTCAATTCATTCTCACATGCGTAAAGTTGCCAATTTCCACATAATTTTTACAAAACTTAGTTTTATCAGGTTGTAAATTTCTGTAAATTTGATAGATGTAATATTATATTGATTCTAATTGGCATTTTTTGTTCTTGTTCCAAATTCTAGTTGATTGTCTTTGTCTTTTTATAGTTGATTTGCATACATAAAACTCAGGGTAGGTATATATGCACACATACACACACCCCACACACGTGTGTGGATGTGTACAGAATCTATCCCCTCCTGTGCTCTCATTTTTCATGATTTGTCTTTGCTCCAACTTTCCTCAGTTTCCTCTTTCCATTGTATTATATTTTCTTTAGTCTTTTTCTTCCCATCCACTAACTTAAACGTTATATATTCTTTTTTATTTTTTTATGTTCTGTAGCATGCATACTTCTCAAAATCTAAAGTTAATCACATTATTACTGTCCTCTCAAATGATGCACAAACCTCAGGATGCTTTAACTCTGAACAACCTCCTTCCAGTTTTCCTGTAATCATTTTGCAGTAATATAATTTCACTTTATTTTTATATCATCAAGTAAGTTAATTTTACTCTTGTAATGTATTTAAAAATTAACACATTAAACACATGCTTACTAATTTCCTATTTCACCATTTTTGTTTTTGCATTCTACTTCATTCATATTTTTCAGTTATTTTTTGTGAGGTACATCCATTTAGAAATTGTTTCCGTACAAGTTTGTAAATGATAAAGTCTTTCAGTCTTTATTTTTCTGAAAATATATTATTTTCTTTCACTCTATCCTAATCTCTTGTTCCTACTTATTGCAATTTATTCCCATGTCAAGGATCCTCTCTTATCTCTTTGAGGACATTAATAAAAGTGGCTTTTTCTTTTTTTTTTTTTTTCCTCCTTCTATAGAGTCCCTGTTTTCTCCAAGTTGCCTGTTTCTTTTCATTTTGGTGCCTCTGTTCCTTGTTGGCAGATCTTCTCAATATCTGGTGATTCTTCATTTTCTTCTTATAATTGGGAGTAGAAGGATGAAGAACTAGAAAACTGATGAGTGGGGACATAGTGTGGACTCCACCTTCACACAGGGCGATCTGGGTAACCCTTGGCTGGGAATCAGTCCTGCCGTCTCACCCACAGTATCTCCAGGCCTCTCCTCTGCGGTGGGCTAGGTGGCTGAGGCTTCCAGTCTTCTCCCTGGGCAAGGACATGGCCTCCAAGGCTCTGGAAGCCTTGTTGGGAAAGGGAGCCAGCGGACTGAGGTTTAGCATTCATTATGTACAAGTTCCTTTTCATCCGTGACTCTGCCTGGATCCCCCATTTCAGAGACCATTCATTGTACCATCCCTGGAGAATAAACTGCCAGACTTCTTTTGAGGGTGGGGATGGCTTAGTTGCCCAAAGTCATGGAGTAGATGAGGGCATCTACATTCTCAAACAGATTTTACCAAGTCTTTATTTTCTTAGCCCTTCCTCATGCATCTCCAGGTTCAGAGGCATGTGGCGCTTCTTTGTTCTTTTCTTATGTAGACTGCTGTATTTATTTTTATTTCACTTTACAGAAAGAGTGAAGCCTGTACGAGTCACTGGGTCTGTGAAGGCGCTTTAACATAAACTCTGTATTTCCTACAAAACCCAGGTCACATCAACCTTCCCATCTGAGGTTTCAAAAGCCAAAAGTGACATGTACCCTGGGCTTCACAGCATCCTCCTCTTCTGTTCCTTTTGCCGAATGACCAAAGCATCAAATCATGTGCTTCTTGCTCCTAATTTCAGTTTCATCTTCACTTTGGGATGAAATTCTTGGAAAATAATTTCTTTAAGCTGGGTGCAATGGTGCTTTCCTGTAGTCCTAGCTACTTGGGAGGCTGAGGCAGGAGGATCACTTGATCCCAGGAATTTGAGGCCAGCCTGGGCAACATAGTGAGACATCATCTCCAAATAAAAGCAAACAAACAAGAAGGAGTTCATCTATATAGCTAAAATATCTAATAGCATTTTTATTAAATTGTATCCAGCTTTTCAAAATGTTCGTTCCGTGTTAATTTCATAGTTAACTTAATCTATCGACTTCTAAGAACCATGCCTCTCCATTCACCTAACACAGCAACAGCCATTTACTAAGTGCTAACTGTGGGCCAGAGGCTTTTCTTGACACTTTTCTTACTGGTTAGGCACTGCTGTGCACATTTCACAGATGAGAACACTGACACACAGAAGAGACAAATTTACTCTGATGAATACCCAACTGATTGACAGAGCCAGGATTTGAAACCAAGTTTGTCCATCTCCAGAGCCCATTTGCAGTAAGTCAAACACTTTCCCATGCACATGAATAAAGTCTACAAGAAGCACCAATGCCTAAAGGAGGCACAGAGCTGCGTGTGTGCCTGTGCACATGTGGGTGCCTGCTTATGTGTTCATGCACAGGTGTGGGTGGGGAGTGTTCAAGGCATGGTGCTATCATGACGCTTGGTGCAGGCAGTGCCTCTTTTCACTGATTTTCCTTCTTTCTCTCTGCTCATTCAACAGTGTCTAATAAACACCTTATTTCCCTTCTCGCTGACTTTCTATTTATTCAGCATTTTCTGCCTACAATGCCTATTGTATTCAGGTGATCAATGTCACAGCATGCACACTGCTTTGTAACACTAGGGACTCTGAACGATAATTTACTTTGAAGTGAAAAAGTAGTGGGGACAAGGAGGGCGAGAAAGCTGTGCAGAGACATCACAGAAAATCAATGTGTGTGTGAATCTCTAAGTTTCCAAGACAAGCCACAAATATGTGATGCTGCACTTTTGTTGAATCACGTGCTGTTAATATCGTGCATCTATAACTCTTTCGAAAGTAGAAGCATTATCTTAAATACGCTCTTATTTCAATTGTCTATCATAGTAGGTGCAGAGTAGTCAGCCAATATACATTTCTTGAGCTGAAAGGGTTACTCATTGGGAAAGTATAAATTGATGCTAATATTGTATATTTTATCACACTTCCAAGTGAGTGGTCTGCTCTTGGGGAAGCACCTTGTTTTATTCATCAGCCATGACAGAACACAGATTTTGTCCTTTCAAAGATATCCTGATTCCCTTTACTCCTCCGATGGAATAATCAAAGTCTTTTCTTGAGTTCAGGATCCGCGTTGTATACCTCTTATCCATTTATCAATGTGCCGGCTCAGTGACTTGTGCACAGTAGGTCCACAGCATGTACATCAACAATGATAAAGGTTGTTGTCTCTTTGGAAAAATAGAATTCACACTTCGTTACAGCTTTCTGGCTGTGAGCAGCTGACCTAGCAGATGGGGCAGAAGACAGACATCACAGCCAGGTTCCAGGAAGGCCTAGAGGAATCCATACTACATGGTCCCTCCCCAGGCTCAAAACAGAGGAAGACGAGGAACAGCTAGGACTAATGTTCTTTACATGACTGATTTGTCATGTTTCTGGCAAATTTCACCTTTTTATAGAAGCTAGCCATGGCAACTCTAACTGAAACAGATTTTTCTCCCCTGACCCCCAGTTACTCTTTCTATACCTGCTCAGAACTTATTAAAATTTGTAATTATCTTATTTAATTGTCATTTTAGTTGATTTCTAACTGTCTTTCCTTCTAGACTCTAAGCACCATGAGGTCAGGGAACAAGTCATTTTCATATACCCCCCAGATGAACAGAGATTCAATGTTTATTTAATGAATGCACGATTCAATGAGGTCATTCTTTCTCCTTTGTCCTCTTTAACCCAGAACTGAGAACTGTTATTCAGAGTATAGAACAGCCACTCCACTTGCCACAACTTCATTTCCATGCTTAGCACAGGCTTCCCAGGCTACGCACCCAGGGAATCGTGTTTCAGAGAGTTGCGGAGTCTCTCTGCAGTTGAAATGCTCTTTCCACGTAGCCTACTCAGTAGCAGTTGAGAAGCAAGTCACTTGTGCAAACTCAGAAAGACTATTGATAAAAGAAAAAGGATGACATTTGCTTCTGGCAGTTTTACTCAAAGGTATGTGCCTGCAAGTCAAAGAGAGATATCAGGAGCCACAGGAAGTATGAGCGATCTCTGAAGAGGATGTAGGAGAAAGATATTCATAGGGTAAGAGCATTATTCCACTGTGCTTGGCAAGAAAAAGCAGCTCAAAGACTGATAAAAAGAGTGAATGGGACTTGGCGGGTGAGGCCAGGAGAGAAACTGCAGCAGACTGACTCATCCACCTCTCATGTGCTGTGACCTTGAGCCTTAACGGAACTTCTGCGTGAGTTACAGTCCAGTGGTAAATAGAACTAAGGCCCAGGCATCATTGCAAACACTTGCAATGAGATTTTAGAGAGGGAGTTAAGCAGGATGTGGATGGATAAATCCGATCAGGCATATATTTAGTTTGACAAAGGATACATTAATAGAAAAAAATAGATAAATAAAAGATTACTCAGAAGGATATTGGTTGGAGGAAAAGAAGAAAATTGCCCTAAATTTTGTTATATTTCAGCTGAGATTTCACGGAAAAATTCACCAGAGAAATTAGCTGGCTCCCAATCAGTGTTCTAATGTAGCCATTTATAGTGCTTCATGCTGCTTCATTGCCCAGGTAATTACTTTTCATCAACCTAAAATTCTCCAGTACTTTCAGCTGGAAAAACTAGTCTTCATTTCCCCGTGTTAGAAGTCAGTAGCAAAATGTTATTGACCCAGTTCTGCTGCCGTCTTCCACTTGAGTGCAGGTGCGTGTTTAAGAGAGTCCTGTACATTATTTATGGTTTCTTTCATGGATATTTTTAAAAAGGTACTTAGTTGTATGGATGGATAGATAGGATATCATATACCTATGATAAATAGGTAAGTGAATGAATGAGTGTTATGTACCAAGAATAACTGCATTTATCACATTCATTCATTTGTTCATTCAGCAGTCATTGAAAGTAAAATGCTTCTTTTTTTTTTTTTTTAATTTCAGATGGGCAATTTATCAGTCAGGGTTCAATTAGAGAATCAGAACTGCTCGGAGTAAAATAGATTAAGGGGTTGATTACAGGGAATTGACTACAAGGTCACACTCCAGTTAAACAGTCTGTGTATGACTGTTGCTTTTGCATGCGGTACTGGCGCCTGAAGTCTACATGGCAGGAATTCAGGAAGGAAAGATGAATTTGAAGCTCCAAAGAAAAAGGACAAAGAGGAATTGTAGGATATGCTGGAACCCATGATAATGAACTGGAATCCTCATCAATTTCTCACTGCTTCTAAGCTTTCCAGTTTGTTGAGGTAGTTAACTTACAGAAGCTGTGTCCTTCTTCATGGAGCTAAACATATATGTGATCCAGGAGTTGGGGACCCAGAAGAAGGGAATCCAGTGGTTGTCAGAGGAGCAGTGGGCCTGGCTAATGCCCTTTACCACCAAGGTGAGCCAGCAGACCTAAGATGACATGGGTTAACCTCAAAAGCACCTGAACTGACATTTGCCTTCTGTTCATAAAAAATGGCTTTTGTAGGGCTGATTCTAACCCAGAACCATACACTGAGAATTCTGAGTGAGAGAGACGTGATAGAGGGCTTGGGAAATAACTCCTGCTGAATATTGAGCTGTGGATTCCATTTCATTTCAGCCATGAACATTTACTTTTCCTATATTATGCAAGCCAAGAAATCTCTCTCTATGCTTAAACTAGTTCAACTTTGATTTTTTACACTTGAAATATAAAGAGATCTGATCAATGCACATATTGCATGGTAAGTCAGAGCTACTAGGTATGGGATGTAAACTGGAGAAAGGTAATTCATTTAGAAAAAGCGATGTCTGATATATTTACGTGCTCGGAACAAAGAATTAATAAATGAATGAGAGGTTCAAAAATGAGAAACATCATGGTCTATATATATGTGGAAGGTACAAGGTGATTAGCATTGACTTTTTCCTATGAATTTCATTTGCATTAAAAGTGCCTCCAATGAGTTAGGCTTCATGGTAGTTCCCAAATAGACTTTACGGAACAATTTTCCTGTCATTTCTTATCACCAAAGTGATTATAGAACTTTCCAACAGTATAAAGACCAAGACATCTGTATCCAGTTTATGCATTTGTTTTCCTTAAAATGTTCAGCAAGTGCCAATGTTATTATAGGCCAATAATTACAATACGTTAAGGTAAAATTAATGTAATTAAATAATTTAGTACTTAAAGCTGATTCCTCTTGTGCTGTCAGTACTCTATAGCTCTAGGAGGAAAAAAATGAAGTTCCAAAGATCATTGAACTATTATATTCATTTATTTTCCTGGATTTAATCTCTACATTCTTATGTATTAGTGTTCAGTCAGGAAATTTTTGGTTTCATGATGAAAGCATCTGGAGGCACATTCTAGCAGTTGTGACCATTTGTGTTTCACTATAGTGATTCATTAGGGAAAATAAAGATCTCTCAATGTACTTTCTTTTTTTTTTTTATTTCAGCATAATATGAGGGTACAGATGTTTAGGTTACGTGTGTTGCCCTTGCCCCCCCTCCCCCCCTCAGTCCAGGTTTCAAATATGTCCATCCTATTGCGTGGTGCGCATTGCACTCTTTGTGTACACATATACCCGTCCCCTCCTCCCTCCTCCC